>JAEQML010071020.1:0-16413 GCA_016904865.1 Pissodes strobi | reverse complement strand
CATTCACCGATTTTCTGCGAGGTACTAAGTTTTTACTAACGGCTTTGCTTTTATAGAAAGGAGTAGAGTTTTCTAGAATACCTATTATATCGGTATGATTAAAATTTGGACAATGGAAGTTGAGATTTCCTCGCCTTACTGCTCCCTGTTTTTCGATGTCTGGGGAATATCCGTTGTTTGTTTGCAGAAGGATATTTTCCTCTCCTTCGCCGCTTCCTCTTTTAAGTGGAAAAGCTACATCCTCTCTTCCGATAATTTTTTGCTCCATTACACTTCAAGTTGTTCAGTGATTCTGATATGTTTTTTCAAATGGGTGCGGAATTTGTGTTGAAAATTATTTTGGACTCTCAGAAATATAAAATTGTTTAAAATCGAACAATGCTGTAACCAGATCTTTTTTAACTTTTTAATCGATAACCATTTTAATTTGTCCACCGAGTGTTCCTAGCCAAAAACGATTACGGTGAAGGTGATTTACTTCAAATACATTTTTGTTCTAGAGATCGATTAATATATTCTTCTATAAACTTTTTCATTAATGAAAATGAATTTAAAGTGATTTATACTGTTGAAAACGCATATTTGCATGAAGATTTTGACCTAAGACAAATTGATAGCCGCGGTGATAAAAATACTTTTCTAGAACGAATAAATTCAGCAGAAAGTGGTCATCAGTTAGACCTTATGAAGATTAGGAACATACATATTTTTCTGTAAAAACTATGTTTCATAGTTAATACATATAATTCTGTTTTTGAAAGATACTCTTACAATCTGCACCAAGAGTTATACTATTTTCCCGTTAGGAATTTTTTAGTTCCTTTAGAGGGGAAAACACTAATGGCTAACTTTTCGTAAATTATACCACCTCGAATATTTCTACCTTCTTATATAGTTGTATTTTAAAACAATTTGACACCAAATACCTTTTTTAAAAAATCCTGTAAAATTTTTTAATTCTTTCTAGAAGTCCGCCTTAATTTTTTATAATCTGATTATTACATTAGTAATATGAAGATAACTTCTTAAACTTGAGTACCTGAAGTACAAAATTTAAAGTCAACATTTTTCAGTTTCCATTTTTTTAAAAGTTTAAAACCAAAAACTTCTACTACGTTGGGGTTTGGAACCTTCGGCAACATGCACTAAAACAGAGTTTTATCCACAATACCGAAACAGAATATTTGCACTCGACGCGCGTTTCGCTAACCATGTTAGCATCATCAGGAGATGATTAAAACTTAATCATCTCCTGATGATGCTAACATGGTTAGCGAAACGCGCGTCGAGTGCAAATATTCTGTTTCGGTATTGTGGATAAAACTCTGTTTTAGTGCAAAAACTTCTAATTAGGTATATAATCTTATTACTACCACTCGACAACATCCTACTAATTGAATCCATAATTTCTTGAAAATAGACAATTTTATATAAAAATATCAAATCCGAAGCTTACACACGTTCGTAAAATCTCTCTGCGACCAGCTCGCTGAAGGCTTGACAGAATTACATGCACTCGATGCCGCTAACCAATCAGAACGCTTGATTTCTACGCGGCTAAACTATTATTAAAATCCTTTTCAGTTCTAAACTACAAAAGTCGATATCTGAAAAGCCTTAAAAATGCCTTAAAAATTATATTTAAAAAACAGCCAGCACTAAGCAGTGAATCTTTATACACGTTTGGCAAGAAACCTTTATCCATACGATTTTAATGCGATAAAAGAGTACGTCAAATACGAGACCTAAAGTTAAAAAGAGAAAGAGACGGAATTCCCCTGGTTTCCCCTATTCCACTTCCATTCAGCAACAAACGCACGGACGCTCTCGCATAGGACGACCTTCGTTGGCGGCGAAGACCACCGATGCACATCGACGAACCTTCTGTATTACGGCGTTGCCAAACTTGGTGAAAATTCCTCAGATCAGGTGATTTTGAGAAGATTTTGCTGATTGGTGAAATAAACTCTCGTCTGAAACTTTATCTGGAATATTGTACTCCAAAAGGCAAACAAACGAAAATAACAAACATTGATTTTGCTACCATATTCCAGATAAGCTTTTGGTTAAACGTTCTGCATTCATTTATTAGTAATTGATGAAGTAGTTGTAAAAATATCGTATTCAGTTTAAATTTTTATTGAACAGGTATGTCATGTTAAGTTAGAGTTAAGTTTGCAATGCTAAACAGTTAATGTTTTTGTTCCATTGAATACCTACAACCATTCTTATTTTATTTTTGAATTAAGTTTTAATGGGATTTGGGTGGAAATTATTAATTATTAAATTTTTTGTAACCAATTTGTTAAAAAAAAGTAGCTGCTGATAAAATCTGGGTAAATCTGACAACTTTTCAGTTCGCAGAATCTGGTGAAATCCGACAATCGTCTGGCAACACTGTCTGTAAGAGCATTAGCACAGTTTATACCGTACCCGATGACGGTATAAACTGTGGCATTAGAAACAGGTTATTTTATTTTGCATCATTTCCACACAGCCTTTTGTTCGTGAAATACTAACTGCTAATCAATAATTTTTAAATCACTGTTGTATTTTCGGATAGAACAGTGATTAAAAGTAACTAAGAAACAAAGAAAATATTGTAAAAGTTATAAAAATTAAGAATGCCAGAAATAATCTGTCCTCAGCGACGTGTCCCTTACTACTAAAACTAAACTCGAACTCGAAACTCGAATCGGACGGTCGACGGCGAACGCCGAGTGACCACGCCTTGCTGGAAGGGGAAAGCTGCGCAAGGAATGGCATACGTTGTGTCTCTTTTTACCTTTAGGTCTCGTATATAACGTACTGTGTTATCGCATTAAAATCGTATGGATAAAGGTTTCTTGACAGACGTGTATGTATCCTAAAATGATATTTAATCAAACCCCTTGTAATATGTATCTCAATAACTCCGGCTAAGCAAATAATCATGTAGTACACATATCTATTGAACCAGCGTATCGCCCGAATGCGTCATATATACGATTTTTAAAACTAAAACTTTACGGCCCTAGTGGTCCCAATGACAGTGTGTCTGCCTCTCGTACCCGAGATTCGTGGTTCGATCCCCACAAGACTCCAAGACTTTTATTATTAATTTAGGTGTTACATTGTTCCAAGGATGGTTCCGTGACGTCAGAAGAGGATCTATAGAGAGATCACGTGCTTGATAATTGCCGGATGACCCAACCAGAGAGAAAACAACTAAAAGGAGAGGCGACAATAAGCTTCGGCACCTTTCATGTTGCTGTAGCCGTTTTTCTTCACCTTGACTCTGCTCCGTTGACAACATTACCACTAAGTATCGGGAGAACAATATTTTAAGCTAATGACAATGACATCTGATCACCTGAAATCGGCTGATGATGTTTTAATTTTGACAATTATACCCTTTGTGCTTGGACATGCGCATACAAAATCGATTGACAGGCTGTCGCCTCTCCTTTTAGGTATTTTCTCTCTGACCCTGCTATGCCAGCTCGTGCCTGGCACACAAAAAATCTACATCGGATCACCTGAATTTGATAAATGACATTGCAGACAAGCTCAAGCCGGTGATGTTTACCAAGATCTTTATTTCCCCGCTAGGCCAGCTTGTGCCTGGCACAAAAAATACCACATCGGATCTTAGATTTTCTTATGGAGATTTACATGTAAAAATGGTTAAAATTGCGGCTCAACTGTCATAGCTCCTCTACTTACACTATTTCATAGTTACAAAGAACCAATTAACAAATGGTGTAACGAACGCCGATTTACCCTATTCCATTTACTTACTTTAAATTCGGCCTTTTCTTCACCTCCTGTTCATTATCTATAACCGGGTTCGCAGTACCAGTGTGTTGACACCCTAATTTCGGCGTAAAATACTTTCCTTATGCAACCACCCATAATTTCCATGAATTTGGAACCCACTTTATGCCTCTTACCAGTACGTATTTCTACACTCAGTCATATGTATTATATTTTATTATATTTAAAATGTATGTAGGTCACCTCAGGTTTGTTGTTAAATTATTAAACCAACAATTTTTATCTATTAATTACTTAGAATGAATGTACGCACACATCAGTTTCGTTTTAAATAAATAAACCAACAATTGTAATCTACTAATTATTTATGCGGAAAACACACACATTTGAAAGGGAGCATTATCTTAAATTAAAAATGGTTATAATTATTCACTTAATATATTTTTAAATTGACCTCGTATCGACAGGCTGCCAAATAATCAATATTTGTACCGCAAAGTAAATATACCATTTTAGGCCGGCTATTATCATTTAGGCATTTAGAATTTCTTTCAGTGTATTAGCCTACCTAGAATTTCCTATCTTTTACTGTTAGCATGTACGTTAAATCGAGCCAGTCAAGCAATTTTTAATTACCACTAAAATAAATTGATTATCAAGATTGCCTGCAGTGATTAAATTGCATACCTACAATTACTGAAAGTATCTACGTTCGTGGCTTATGGCCAAGATCAATTGTACAATGGTTAATTAAATAAAATGCAGATGGGTTAAAGCTTTAGTGAATTTTAATGAGTTATTCTTAATATTCATAACATAATCGACCACAAGTTCTCATGCAAAATTAATACAGGGTGCCTTTAGCACGGTGTAATCTTTTATAATAGGCACTGAATTATCTTGTACATATGGCATCAAATCAAATATTCACTCTTTTACTAGCACCCTAAGTTTACTATTATCTTAAAATTGCACTTACTGTCTATATTTTGATCTCTAGACCCGGAACCTGCTGAAGTAACTTTATTTGCTTCTGGAGACCATCTGTTCTTCTGTTGTCTGCCGAATTTCACCCTTGCGTTGCTTGCGTAAATTTTCACACCGTTTTTCTGGATTTTTGTCGTAATTACTTAGTTAATTTTAATAGCCTCTAAACTGTGAGACAGTACTTCCGAGATGGTCGCAACTAAGACCATATTACCGACTAGAAAATTAAGATTTTAACTTTTTAAACTTTTTAAATAAATTTCGGCATAGCGACCCGCTACAACTAATATTTCTTATAAAATTTTGCTTTTGGCCATAAGGACCCACGGCAACTGGATTTGAGAATAAAACTGATTTTTCTTCGATAAGGTCATGCTTTTATAACAGGATTTTTACGCATTTTACCTCCCAGAAAAGCCTGGAATTTGAACACCTGCAGCGATTCACGTGCGTTGTTTCGTCATTTGTCCTGATTTCGGCGAAAACATGGTTCGAGTATTTTTCGGTGTTTTTCCATACCGAGCTTGAAATTTTAGTTAACATATATGTTCTAAATATTCGATCCTTATATGGTCAGATGTTGTTCTTTTATTTTGATTCGCCTGAACTTAGAAATATTTTATTAGGCCCGTCCCTTGGCCAATGAGGATCTCATAGGCAATAGTTGGGGAACCTGGGGTTGTTAGCCTGGCGATTTCGTATAGCCATTTCGTGATGTTAGTTTTTCGAGTATCGCGAGAACATGCAGTCTAAAATTATTAACGTACGATTTTCCGGGTGTTTAGATTCGGATCCCATATTCGAGTGAGGTTAGCCATCCTACCTTATGATGAAAGTCTGTGAGTGGCTTTATTAATAACTATTTTTATTTTGTGTGGAATGAGTTTAAATGCTTTTGGCTTACGCGTTATTTTTAGGTAAAATAATTAGCCCTCATTTTCTTTTTGGCTTTCGCGAGTTCGGTCTTACTTCATGAAAGTTAAACTCCAATTTGTCTATATTTTTTTTTTGTTAATTAAAATAAACTTATTATTTTAGTTGAACGTTTTCTTCCTGGGTTTTGTTTCGAGATTTAATTTTTTGAACGGTTAAAATTAAATTAAAACTTTTACTTATCTTTTTGTTAAACAATTTGTAGAAACATTTCTTCAATTAAATCGGGTACCCTGTCCCGACCATTACAATGGGTACAACGAAAAAAAAAGAAGAAAATAAAATGCGTCAATACAATAAAAAATAATTAAGAAACTGGATACAATGAAAGTAATTCATGTAGATTATAATATAATTATCAAGTCTATTTTAAATTTTACTTGGATTTATAGTAGATAAGCTGCAGTTGAATATATCAAAATTTTTCTGTCGTCGATTATATGCATTGCACATTTGATGAATGGGTGAGTCTTTACAGACATTAGTACGCGGAATAGGTACATAAAATGCACATGCGTTACGAGACGTTAACCTTGGTACCAGAAAGTGTAGCTGATTTAAAATTTCGGTACATTCTACCCTGTTAGGCAGCACGTTATGGAAGAATTTAAGATGCGCGACAGTGCGCCTATCTTCTAACGAGCAAAAGGAATGTCCACGAAGTAATTTATTTTCGGATAAGCCTAAATCGGGATACTGACCGTCGATTTTAAAACTTAGATACTTTAGAAACCTTCGTTGTACTCCCTTTATGCGGTCTATATGCACCTGATAAAATGGCGACCATACCACATTGGCGTACTTTTTTGATATAACAAATAGGGGTTCGCGAAACCGAGACCGAGACCGAGACCTGGCAAGTCTCGGTCTTGGTCTCGAAGAAAAAATTTAGTCTCGGTCTCGGTCTCGGGTCTCGAAGCTCGAAACCGAGACCGAGACTACCTTGGTTTCGGTCTCGGTCTCGGTCTTGTCTCGGTTTGGTCTCGGTCTCGGTTTTTGAGCAAATAAAAAGTAATTAAATAATTTACTGTTTTATGTCGTTAATAACACAAACGTTACTTCGGAATGTTAAGTTAAATGAAACATCTAATAAGTGTCTTTTGTGTATCAGTTCTTGGTGTAGATGTGATATTAGGGATAAACTTCTTAAATAATGTTATATTTTTTGTTTGCAACAGTTGTTTGGATAATAATAGTTAACTTAATAGGTACCTCTAATATTTTAATATATTTCATGTTAGTTTCTAATTGTTGTTTTGATATAAAAATGCTTACCTCTAATGTAGGTAGGTATACAAGTGATAGGGATTTTTAAGTATCTAGATACACATAAAAACTACCGATTAATGTCAATTTTGTTGTCAAAGTCAACGCTTTTTCTTCTTATTTTTTACATTTCTTATCAGTTGTAGCGTAGCCATACAAAGTGATGTAATTTTCAAACATTCTGTATTATACGGAAAAATTTATTTTGAAAACTCTTAAAATTTAACGATATACAGAGTGTCGCGAAATTAGTGGACGAAACATAAACCATGTATTTATCGGTCAAAAATAACTAAAATTTTTCTTATAAATATATATCGGGAAGGGAGCTAGAGCCTCTTAAAAATGGACCCCTGAATATGGTATTCTTTAATTATTTCCGAAACGGCGTAAAATAGTTTTAAAATTTTGGGATTCTACTAACTTTAATATTCTGAATTTAAAAATGGAATTAAAAATAAAAAATTTTAGTCAGATGCGAACATCTTAGGGGGTGAATCTAAAAATTAACTTTTTTTTGGGCCAACTTTTTATATATTTTTTCTTCAAATTTTGAAAATTTGAATTTTTTTTCGCAAAAAAGTGCTTCTTAGTTTGTTTCGCTAGGACGCAGCGTTTTTGAGAAAAACGACTTTTTTCTTCAAACGTCAGTAAATCCGTCATTACTCGACTGTGTAGGCGGCCGTGAAGTTTCGTTTTTCCTCCGCCGGAGCTTTACTTTTCACTTTTCCGCCGGCGGAGGTAAAAGTGTTGTCATAGCAACATAGATACAATACAAACAGACAACAAAATAAGCGTCAATAACTCAAGATTTATTAAACTACAATTTGTATTTATCACTCAATTTGTGACTGCATTTCTAAAAATCACTAATTTAGGAACAAATTGGTTATTATTTAATCGAACTTACTCAATAACTGCTTATCAATACGGAATTAAAACGCAATCGAAGATGCAATCTTAAAAAATTAATTATTGTTGACAGTGTCCACTGACAGCTTTATGTTAAATTCATCGACACCGGTCTAAGCAAGGCCACCTACGACCGTGGTCTAAGCCGCCTTGCGAACCCATTTATCTTTAATAATAATTAGATATTATTACTATTAAAAAGAGATGTTTTTGAATTAATTTGTCGACATTTGAAGAAAAAACAGCATATTTTATTTGGAGGAAAAGTGATACTTTTCATGGCTTGCTCTCTATTACCAGCCTCACTCCGTTCGGCTGTTAAACACGAGCGCGCCATGAAAAGTATCACTTTTCCTCCATATAAAATAATATACTATTAAAGTATACTGACTGCCAAAACCGGGTGTAAAATGAAGGTTATAATTTTTGATAATCCCCAAAAATTCCTTTTGACGTTACAAAACTTGTTCCAGAAAAAAGTTATGACAGATTTTCAAAATTTGATAAACCATAGCATTCAATTTACGCCCGTTTTTGGCAGTCGGAATACATCTATAATCCGTTTTTCTCAAAACCCTAGGTCCTAATGATACGAAATAAGAGGCACTTTTTTACGTAAAAAAAATTAAATTTTCAAAATTTGAAAAAAAAAATAAAAATAGCCCACAAAAAAGTTGACGTTCATTTTTTAGATTTACTCCCAAAATGTTAAGCACCTGACCTGACTATTTCTTATTCCATTTCTGAATTCTAAATATTAAACTTAGTTGACTTAGGGCAATTCCAAAATTTTAAAACTCTATTTTACACAATTTTGGAAATAATTAGAAAAAGAACATCTTTAGGGGCCCACCTTCAAGAGGCCCTAGCTCCCGTAGGGGGCGTTTCCCGATATATGTTTATAGAAAAAAATAAGGTATTTTTGATCAATAACTACTTACAGGGCTAATGCTTCGTCCACTAATTTTGGGACACTCTGTATAGGTATATACTGTATAAGTGGATATGGACAAAGGTGGCCATTCATCTTTTAATATGCTAATCTGACACGGTTGTACCAGAAGCAGATGTCCAGTTGTTTTAATGGATACGCGATGTTTTATTACGTTGTAGATATTACGAAAAATGTGAAAACTCATAGCTGTTTATTGCTTGGAAGTGGCTCAAAATAAGTTATCTACATAATTACATATTATGTACATAACAGTATAACATTTCATCTAGAATCGTAAAAAAACAGACCAACCAACAAGCGTTATACCCGGATTTGCACGATTTTTCAATTTTTTGGTTGATTGGACCCCGTTGGCATAAATTGCCAATAACATACATAAAAATTTGATTTTTTCAGAAAAATAAGTTGAAAATTCAACAAATAAAAATATTTTTCGAGACCGAGACCGAGACCGAGAGTCTCGTTACCTTGGTCTCGATCTTGGTCTCGGTCTCGATAGGTAAGTCTCGGTCTCGACCTCGATACTAATTTCCAGGTCTCGGTCTCGGTCTCATTTTCGAGACCGGGACCGAGACAAGACCGAGACCGAGACCATAGTCTCGCGAACCCCTAATAACAAACGCATAGAACAGCAGCTTTAACGTATTGTGATTTGAAAAATTTGGTGAATTTCTTATGATAAAACCCAAAGTTCTGTAGCATGTTGCTATTAAGTCGTTAATATGAGGAACAAAAGAGAGTTTGCTGTCAAATAATACACCTAAGTCGCGAAAGGTTTCAACCCTTTCTAACGATATACCGTTAATCTTATAATAATACAACAGAGTGTTGTGCTTATATTCAGCGGTAAATTATTTTCAGTACATCATCCGCGCCAATTGAAGCCTGAAACCTCAGACAGTCACCCGAGCCCCCTTTACGTGCATAAATCTTCATATCATCCGCGTAAAGAAGTGTATGATTGCCAAGATTCTCTATAATACTATTTATAAATATGTTGAAAATCAGAGGGCCCAAAACTGACCCCTGCGCAACCCCAGGTGTTGCATCCATCTGAACCGATGATGGACCACAGCACTCTACTACCTGACACCTTCCGTTCAAATAAGACCGAAACAAATTTATTAAATCATCCAAAAAACCAAATGTCAAATTTATTAAGCAGAATTGCATGGTCAAGTCGGTCGAATGCCTTGGAAAAATCTGTAAATATAGAGTCCACCTGACAGCCCTGATCAAAGGCCTCGGCGACAAATTGGGTCAGACAAGTTAGATTAGACGTGGTTGACTTTCCCTTGAGAAACCTGTGCTGGTAATTTGACAGTCCCTGTTTAGTTTGAAAATACAAATTATTGTAAAGGAACATTTCGAAACATTTGGAAAAATTATTAATTATACTTAGTTTCAATTCTTTCTTTTTTACCGACAAATTGAAAATAAGAGTAACCAAGACGTCCAAGACGTATGCACAATGATGCAAAAAGAAGGCCGGTATTTTGTCCGGACCCACGGTTCCTTTTATTTAAATTTCTTTAAGCAACACAAAACGTCATCCTCCTCGGCGCCGCCGTGTTAATGCCAACCATGTTAATGCTTTGGGTGTCACATCATAATTCAGTTGAGCCGGTGGAATATATAAAGATTGAAAAAATTCAGCAAAAGCATTTTCATTATCGTGGGGATTCTTAAAGACTGCTTGACCCAAAGACATTTCTTCCGAAAGCTGCTTATTATTTTGTTTGCTGTTCATTAATTGCCAAAAATGTAATGGATTAGACACAATGCGATTTCAAGGTTTTCACAATATTTTTAAATGCATAATCAATATCAAGTTTGATTTGCCTTCCTAGCTCTCTGAACTCTAACAAGTGACTATTATTTTGTATTCGCTTGTACTTCTTCCAGAGGCCGAACTTTTTCTTAATGTTTTTTATTATGTAAGAGTTAAACCAAGGGGGTACTCTTTTCGGCGTCTTACTGTTTTTGGCACAAAAATATCTAATATTTCGTAAAGTTTGGAATAAAACAATTCGCAAGTAGAGTTACCATTCTTTGTCGCTTTTAAGAAATCCTAGTTCACACCAGACATGCATGTAAAGAAACACAAAATCCGCCCTTCTAAAATTATAATACACATTGTTAATTTTCTGTTTATTAAATTTTTTCTCGAGCCCCAAGTGACAATATACCGCCAGGGGGGATGATAATTATCCATAGGCAATAACACATCCTTAGCTCATTCAACTTCACATGAAAATGACATAGTATTCCCCAATGTCAAATCTAATAAGCTATTATTGGCGTTTTTTACCGAATTATATTGTGTAAAATAAAAAAAACTGCATAATGGAATATATGTAGACAAGGATGGGAAATATATTAATTTTATAATGAGAGAGACTTCTCAGTAATTCAAAGAGAGAAAGCTCTCACGGAGGATGAGGTAATTACCTCCTCCGTGAGGACTCACCCTCGTTAACACACTACTTTTATGAAAAATTGTATGATCCATTGTAGATTATTTTGCCAGTACTTGCTTCTGATTTAAAAATATCGAAAGTTATAAACTCATCAGGTTATAACAAATCAAGACATATCTTGCAGCGTAGGAATGCATCTTTTTGGCTAATCCCTAACACTTATTTTCAGGTGAAGATGGTATCGCAAGCAGCTCAGACAAATGGTATAAATGGCCGAAAACTTATAAAATCTTTATCAGAAGCCGGAAATAAATTGGCATCTTCATCTAACAAAGATGCACATTACTTTGAAATAGCAGAACACGAGCCTTTACAAAGGTACCAGGTAGATTAATGAAATTTTTAATTAACGCAATATTAGTTAATAGTGGACTTGCTGAATTTATAAATAAGGTGTGTAATTATTTATAGAATAATGAGTAACTAACTATGAGTAACGTTCTGATGACGTTGTAACGACGATTTCGCAGCAAAATAATCTTTTTCTGTTTTGCGTTCAAAATGATTCTATTTTGACACGCAAAGAAGTGACGAAAAGAACGCATTTTCGACACATTTTTTTGTTGACTGGTCGCTATGATATTAAGGAACTTGTTCAATGTTAAAGCCAGAGTATAACAAACCAACGAGTAGCGACATAAAGTGTCGGCACCTTTGATGTTCAAGGGACCGATTCCGGCAGAACCAATGACAGATGGACATCATATTTATAAACTGCTCAAACCATGAAGTGGCTCGAAAGGAAGCGACTCTGCGACTACACTATAAGAAACTTGAAGTGGAAAGTTGCTCAAGTTTCATATTTAAATCCGACTCAGTAAAAATTAAAGCTTTTCTATATTTAGTGGTTTTTCCTACTTTCTGTCACCTTTGTCGATAATAATTTCTGAAAGCTTACATCATAAAAATATATATTACTTATATTTATTCTATGATTTATTGATAAAGGAATCTCAATAGTTTCTTGCGATTTTATTTAAATAATTAGTTTCCCTTAATGAGGGCGAGTTGAGAGACAAATAAACCCCTGTATGTTATGATTTAATTTATCATGTTAAGAAGTTCATATGTGTGAATTTTTAACCTAAATAAGGCACTTTGAGCTTACACCCGCCTAGTTTGGAGGTTTTTGAAGAGGCGTAGTAAAGGTTTTTGATAGGTAGTAGAAAAAGATATATTGTACGTTTTCAGAGATTCTCAAAAAGACATTTCTTATTATACTAGTTTCAGCAACTTCTTGTTATTATTAATAGTGCTCCATTTCTTTAAATTACGATAAGTTATATTTATAGAAGTATTTGGTACATTCTTTGAAACGAGGAGGAAAGTTAAAACTTGCAACAGCACAAACAAAAAGTTTTTATTAATCCTGTAACTGTTATCGGTAGGCTGTGGAGTTTAAGTCAGGAGTACTTACTTACCTGAGTTGTCTTAAGGGATTCTAACCCTCACACCTACTCTTATGAAGACAATGGTGTTAAATTATTAATGTAACACGTTCACTACCGACGGCCACTATAGTTGCATTTGAAGTCTACCACTGTGAACCGCGACCACTATACTGGCCGCAAATTTAAACATCTTTTGTGGTATATGAATTTAGGCGGCCCATGAATAGTTATGATGTGTATAATCTGTTCGGTCCATGAGGAACTTAGCTGGCCACATCAGTGGCCTCTGGTTTGTGCTGTGCAGCTTTTTTTAAAGTCGCTTAAAATTTCTTAAGGGTTCCAAAGTTTACGCGCCTGGTTTGTGACCAGTCACCCGTCTTAGCACGCCGGTAGTGAACGTGTTAAATAAGAGACATAACAATTTTCACTAGTCTAACAATGTTTATTAATCAAAGGTTATTAAAAGTAAATTTGCAGCGTAGATTTCGACAGAAATGCAACAAAAAGTTTAATTTCAATGTTTAATAACCAAATTTTGACATACGTGTACAACCAAAAATAAGAAATTACCACATAAAGCAGGACTAAGCCATCCCAGGGAGAGATGACTGACTTCTATAAGGCATGGCTCCAAAAAAATACTATTACGGACTGATGGCCTAACATTAGCAACCTCCCTTGTTCAAGAGTAAGATAGCACCTACCAACTCTTCATTCCCGCCTACCTTGGACGATCCTCCTCCGTCTCGGTACTCTATTTACACTGTTGACAGATATACTCGGTAAAAATCCTAGCAAAAGCATTTAAAGGGATAAAATTTTAACTGTCTTCCCAAGGACATGCACTTCGGTTAACTTAACAGAATCTGAACTCAATACTGACCACGTAATACCAATGCTTATTTACAGTTAAAGTGCTTTACATTTATTATTATATAAATATATCTACATAATAATATACTACTAAGACATAATGAATATAATAATGCTTATAACAAATTAGTCATTGCTACCATATAAACAATACTAGCTTTAGACATAAACATTACGGTAACAATTTACCGTTACATAACACAATAATTAATAAACCATACAAAAATAAATATGAGAACAATATTACTCAAAGCTATGAGCACAAATTAACAATACCATATCTAGATCAAATAACTTAAAACAAATTGCTTTAACCCTTTTGCTTAAAGAGCACACACAGCTCTACTACTATTTACATACATACATACATAAGTTTTCATAAATCAAGGTAAATTATTATGAAATGAAAAATGCAAAAAAAATTTTCAACTATACATTTGATAGAATTTTCAATTTCCGAATGCCTTTTTTATAACAACTATTATATTTGAGATGTCTATTATTCAATTTTAAAGTATAAAATATTTTTAGTCTTATAAATAGTTTTAATACAAACAGCTTGGGAAAACTTGAACAGGGATGGAGAAATCGTACTTTTTCAAATATATTTACGAGATAATTAGAATTTTTTTTCGCCTGTAGATATGTTCTCAAACTGCGAATTGAAAATACTTTCAAGGCTGTATATAAAACGTACCCACCTTTCTGGTGGTGATGATAATCCACCAAAAGTACCTTTGGTTGCATCAAAAACTTTAAAATGAGACAGAAGTTTGTCTACATCAATACTAGTACATTATCTGCTAAAAGCATAGCAAATGTCACATGAATGTACTTCCAGACACCTTTTCATCATATATCCACAGACATAATAGAAAGTATTCTGTGTTGAATGGTTTCCTTACAGTAATTGTAATCAGGCAAGCAAATAGCTGCAGAGGATGTTTCCGACTCCTTATTAATAATTTCTACCTTGTCCATGGATTTTAAACCAATGAGAACATCATCTAAATCCTCCCTACAATTCATGTGATTTGAGTGGAAGTAATTCTGCACAAATATTTTTCTGAAGGCACTTTAAAACTGTATTGGTGTGGGATTTATGCAATTGCCTCCCTGTTGCCTTACACTAATGAAATTTTCTAAACAATCAGTTTTTAGTCTTCTGGTTTTAAGATATTTATACCCACAGTTTAAAAGTTTTTGCCATAAAATTAGATTTTGTTTATGACTTCAAATATTCCGTTTAATAGAGATGATAAATCTGAGCTGCTGCAAACCATAGTGTTAAAAGACTTTACATCGTAGATGCCATTAGTAGGATTGAAATTCAATCGAAACATTTTCATATTTAACTTCTGTGCTGTCAATCGTTCAAGATCGGCTTCTATTAGATACAGTTGTATCCAAAATGTTATTAAAAAATATTTTAATATCTACTAGAAATTTATTTGCCGAAATCCTGTAAGATATTTATTATTCGCTGTTGGAAAAGCAGATGTAATGATTTTAACTCCATCTTGATTTCTGATAATCACATTACCGTTGTGATTTTTTGTTAGGAGGTGACTTGCCCACATACTTCTTCTGACTGATTTTTGACACTCGACACATTGTCTGATAATATCTGAAAAAAGAAAAAACGAAGTAGATGTTAATAAATTAAAATAAAGCAAGTATAAATTTAAACCAAAAGCAATATAAATTAAACAGTACAAAAATTTTGCCATTGTTAGGAATATATGCATGCATTCCTTTCTGAAGTCTTCCCACAAATGTATTTAATGTAACGGAGTAAATTGTCCCTTCTACTAAAAGCTCGATTACTCGTTGCAAACTTCATTTTGAATTTCTTTCTTAAATTATGTTTTAAAAAATAATGTTACGTCTCTTCTTGCGAAGTTGCTTTTACATTCGGCAGGGTAATGATGAAATTATTATAATAAATCGAATTAAAATTAAGGAATTTGGAAAAGGGATGGGTGGTTAATCCATGGACTTTATTAACTCATCAAAAATATTTTTAATCCGGTTCCACTTCTCGTCATCTTTTTTATTCATATAATTATTTTAATCTAAAGAAAATCCTAAACTATATCTTGGAATTTTTTTTATTATTTGATTTAAATGACTTTCTCACTAAGTTATTTATTTTGTATTTTAAAATATGTTACGTCTATTTAAGCTTCTCTTGTTTCGTTTGTTTGTAGAGTATGGGTTTCTTTTTAGTCGTTTAACTGTACAGGTTGGGATTCTTTGCTTTCATTAAAAAATTAAGCATTTTGGAGAGAATCACTACGAGAGGGATTCGCATCAATCCATGAAATGTTGCTAAACTGGTCATTTCCTAAAATAGCGTTTTGAACAGGACTTTTTTGTTTGCTAGGAATTGAAGCGGCACTACGTTCAGACTGATTGTTTGATACGTTAGGGCAAATTACAGTTTTTAAAATTATTTCCAATACTATCCATTAAAGACGATAGAAGCGTGAGAGCAATTAGGCAAGTTATCTACTAGTTGCGAAGAAGATGCTTTAAGTTTAGTAAACATTAAGTGAAATAGTAATGTTTCTCAGTTCTACACATGTCATACACACGTAACGAGGGAGGAAGCCCCCGAGTAGGTATTAGTGGTACCTACATGGTAGTTTGGGTTAGTTTGCAGATTGGCGATGGGGCACTCAAAAGCAATGCTTTATAATGTGGCCAAACATTTTTAACTATAATAAGTTCGCCGTTCATAGGAGTTAGTTTTTCTTCTCAAGTTTTAGCGGTAATAATTTAAAAATAGTAGTTTTTTTGCTTAAGATTTTATAATAATAATAATAATAATAATAATAATAATAATAATAATAATAAT
>JAEQML010071019.1:0-16413 GCA_016904865.1 Pissodes strobi | reverse complement strand
CAAAAAACATAAGGTAAGCTTATAAAACAAAATCCTACCATTTTTTCAAGGTGAACCCTTTAATTAGTCTCTATTGCCTAGAGTATAGAGAAGCATACGGACTTGATAATTCCATCTCGCAATTCAGTGGGAGGTCATTTTCAGCATTGACATAATGAATATGGATAAAATGCTTCTCACAGCAATAATTACAATAAATAATTATTGATATATTAGAGTACTTTCAGATAGTACATAGACATTTTATTCATCCAAAACAGTGGTTACCCATTTGGCAACATCTGATGACAAATTTTACATTCAAATTTCAAAAAAATTCAGCGAAAATGTGGCATCAACTGAGAACAAGAAAATTGATATCTTTGAATGTAGATATTTTGAGATAATAATGCATAGTACCTTGTCACTGAAATGATGAACCAGGGTAAGAATATCGATTTACTTGAGAGGGCACTCCTTCCCAACGTTTTTCTATTGGTCGATTATTCCAGCTAAAGAACTCTTCAAATAATTCCAGCATCTCGTTCGCCCCATTTAAGTGGGGAATCTGAACCTTTAAAACATCTGAAAGTGTAAAATCCAGTCAGCATGAATATTCAGACTGTCTTTCATAACTCTTTCTTCTTGACCAAGTTCAAGATACTTTCAGGCTGGTAAACTTCGAGACAAAACTAGTGAAATTCGACAGACAAAATAACAATATAAATCCAAAACAATCTACAGTGGAAACAATAAATCATCTGCGCCATACTCGACGGAAAAATGTATTTTAAAAAAAATATATATTAAAAAGGCTAACATGTCTATTTCGTCTTCTACACCATTAACCGAACTGGCATAAAACTAATTTTCATAAAACATTTAATTACGAATGTCACTACACGGGTTAGCCATTAACAATGTTCTTATTGGGGTTTTAGTTACTAGGTGATTTTAATTAAACCCGCAGTTAAAAGCTGTGTGCCTTGTAAACCTAAAAAACTACATTATAATTGGTCGATATAAGTAATTTGTCATGGCTTGCCAGTAGCATGCTGATAGTGACTTTTAAATAATAGGTTTCGTCAAGTACTAGTCGACCCGTTAATCTATGTAACAACTTAAAATAATCGCTTTTTATTTCTTTACTGCTGGAAATTGTCCAATAAATAAAGGCTAGAGGTGTGTAGGGGGATTGCTACCTTATGCCTGGTCTTTTTTTGAATAATATCAAGATAAAAAAAGGAAAAACGTAAGGAATTAAAAATGGTTACACTGGAAAAGTGGAGGAGCAAATTAAGTTTTCTTTCCAAATATGAAGGCTCTTCTCTGTAATTCCCCGATTTAAATAGAGAATTATTAAAAGAGCGAAATATTTTGATTTAAAAAAGCCTACACGAAAAGACAAAGTCATATGAAGGACACATTTTTGTTTAAGTTCTCTGGTGAATTTTTTTAAGCCGAAACGGAAGAACAGACGTGGTTGAGTAGCAAATTAAGTTTTCTTTCTCTCCAAATATGAAGACTCTCCTCTGTAATACCTCGATTTTTATAGAAATTCTTTAAAAGGTGAAATATTTTTGTTTAAAAAGACCTGCACAAAATGACAAAGCCGTGCGAAGGACAATTTTTTGTTTAAATTCCTAGATTTCATTCATTGCATCCATAGTTTAATTTTCCTGATTTATTCGAGATTTAATTGCAGAAAATGCGACTGCAGGATGAGAAGTATGCAGTAACTATGCCTGCAAATAGCGTGTAACATATATATGTGGTAGTTTGCTACTATTATGCAGAACATTAATTATCCATTCTATGGTTAGTTGTGTTTACAGTACAATAACCGCTAGACGCTCCATACATTACATGCTAGGTATCTATATTTCAGTATATTGTAGAGGCAACTGGCAAACCAAGCCAGTGTTTCGATTATATTTAACCAGAGAATTTTCTGTCTGTTCATGAACATTGTCGATAATCTATTTATATTTTAAAAAAATTAAAACTTCAACTCTCTGTCCAATGGACTACAATCTTGCATGGATACTGCCTGCCAAATACGTCCAGTCCAAAACAAATCTAACATTTACAATAATTTTTTATGACACGCATGACGATATAATTGATAGGTACAAGTTCTCAAACGACCGTTTTTGTACGATCTGGTTTCAAAATAAATTAATTTCTCATATTAGCCGGGTGATTCAACCATTCTGTCACCTAGTGACACCATATATCTCTTTTTTCGGGTCAGCCAAACATGATGCTGCCATTGTTGCTTAGTCCCTGTCGCAATGGACCTAAAAAAACCTGTATATACTGGATGTAGGGTTAAATTTGCCGATTCAATTGAAGTTTTGATCTTGATAGAGCTGAGAGTTTTTGCATTTAGATTTTGCATAAAGATGTATGAATTAAAGCTGAGTAGCAGGTCTATTTTTTATGGGTGAATTGGATGACTTTATGGCCTATCAAGAGGAATATCAGTACAGGCATTGCGGCCAAAAAGCAGATTTTCTGATACATCATGAATATACAATCGCATCAAAAATAATACAAATATTTTTTAAAGCACAATTAAGGGCAAGGATATCACAACAGTGTTATACAAATTGCAATAATGTTTATTGGGAAAAAACTTGAAAACTAGCTATAATTCTAAATACCCTATTTTCCCCAAAATTGATTTTTCTCACGCTTTACGTCTACACATTAGCCATCTGGAAGTCTTGGTATATCCATAGACATAATTTTTGAAGAATCACTTGCCACTGAAGCTTTATTGGTAGAACTAGAATACCAAATTCTTCAAATAAAGCTAGGAAATGAGAAGAAGATTCAAGGGACAACATCTTTCAAGTATAATATGGTCCCTTCACAATCTGCATATCTATGCTCTGAATGAATTGTTGATGCGGGAAAAACTGATCCTTGTATTAGAAGTATAGCAATATCGCCAACCCAAAGGAAAACATTATATCCCATTACATATAAGATTTGAAGTCTTAAACGAATGATATTTGATCAAATGTGGTCCAGGATGGACAAGCTTTGTGTGAGATGTTCAGTTTCTTGACACCTTTCTAGCAATTTGCACGTATTTTAAAAGTGTTATTACATACAAGAATCGAAATGTTCCCATAAAAATTACCGAGGACTGATTTGGCTTACAAGCTCCAGGAATTAAAAGCAAGTGGGTATCATATCCGACGAGTCGAAGGTCTCCGGTTTGTTTACTTGTTTTTAAGGTCTTAATAATAATCTATTATTGTCCTTATCAAAGCTCAATTCTCGATTATGAATATTGCGATCCATAGATCTGCATAGTTTTTATTGAAACCAGACATATTCCATGGGCAGAATTGATCGTGGAACAATCGAGACTTTAATAGATGAAACACCAAGTCATCTAAAACAATGGCAAACTTACCCAAAGTATTATTCTTGCAAGACATGCTTTAGGTAATATGTTGACATACCAATTAACTTAAAGCAGTTAAGAACATATTTACTGGTCGAAAGATTTGTTATATCTGTAGACGGTTGGGCCATAATTCATAAAACGTTGCCCATTGCTGCTGGAATTAAAATATTCAAATAAACTGGAAAAAATAAGCACAGTGTCTCTGTTCAGAGTGGCAGCAGTTTATCTATGCATGAATTTGTAGTACTCCATGTTGAAAGCCAGCTTTCGAATCGAAGAAGTGCCAACATCATGACAATGTTCAGGTTCTTTACGAGTTCATTAAACCAAACTGGTCCTAAAAATGATGCTTGAATAAATGAGATTTAGGGTAGCTTTGTGTTTCATCATTGTCACTTTTAAGACGTGGAAATGTTCATCATGCTAGATCTTCAGCTATGCAATGACATTTTCTTTAAAAATATTTAGAATTTTCATCACAACCAAGACAAAGTAAGTTTTTACATAAAAAATAAATAAAAATATATCTGTATCACTTTCAAGAGTCCACTTTGTAAGCTTCTCATTAATGTTCTGACTATTATGAGTATTTTAGTCTTTGTTCTTGATTTTGGTTAAAAATAGATCTTTTCTCATAGTTAGTTTTAGTTATGATAAAATATAGCCCAATTCACAACGAAAAGAGCATTAAAGGATCTGAAAAAGCCAATGCTCAGCGGGATAATAATTCCATTTTCCAAGGAAGTCAAATACTTAGGTGTCACTTTTGACCAAGGTATGACTTGCATGGGGACCGCATTTTAGCAAGGTCACTTAGAAAGCAAGAATTGCACTGGGCAAATGCAGGCAACTTTGCGGGAGAAACTGGGGACTGAGCCCCCCATTGAATCTCTGGTTTTACAAAATGGTAGTTAGGCTCATGCTAACCTATAGCTCTATGTCCTGGGGCATAAAGGCCACGCAAACTGGTGCAACCAGGCAACTAGGCGTAGAAAGGCTGGCATGCCTGTGCGTCTTGAAGGCGATGAGAACAACCCCAACTGCACTACTGGAAGTCCTGCTAAATCTACCTCCTTTACATATCCTCATACAGGGGAATATAAGAATGGTACAATACCGGCTCAAGCAAGGCAAGAAGCCCATCACTGAATGAGAAAGCCCTACAAGCTGAAAACTAGAGGACAGCGAGGAGATCAAGTACCTCTTCGAAAGGCCATCAGATGAAAATCCCTCTCTTATGGATTTGATAGACCCTTCTTAGTAGCAATTGTAGGCAGATAATAATGGGAGGGGGCCTCCTATAAAAGCAGACCAAGCATGGTATACCGACGGCTCTAAGGCCAGTAAAGGGGTAGAAGCCGGGGCCCTCGGACCAAGGTCAAATATCTCCATAAACATGGGCAGTCAAGCCACAGTGTTCCAAGCAGAGGTCGCGGCAATTCAACATTGCACCATGGAGATAGAGAAATTGAACATTTGAAGAAGGTGGGTAGTCATATACTCCGACAGTCAGCAGTTAGTGCACACAAGCTCAGATCTAGGCTAGTTAAAGACTGCATAACTGCCTTTGAAGAGGTCGGTCGTAACAATAAGCTCACCGTTGCGTGGCTTCCGGGATATGAAGGCCATAGAAGCAACGAAGAAGTTGACAAACTTGCAAAACGGGGAGTAAGTAAGGTTACGTTGGAACCTGAGCCTTACTGCGTCATAAAACAAGGCTCTCCAAAATTCACGGCAGATCTACTTTAGAGGAGTCGCAAAGTCAGTTGACGGGGCACTGTAGAATGAACAGACACATGGAAAAGATGGGCCTGGCAGATAATAACCATTGCAGGTTCTGTCAAGAGGAGGAGGAAACTCCAAAACAACTGTAGTGCGAGTGTGAGGCTCTCTGAAGACTCAGATGTACAAGCCTGGGAGAGACCAAACTCGAACCTGCAAGGTACTTTATTTGTGGAGTCTGATTAGGGATATCAGACTGGATGAGGTCCTCTAAGCATGTTTCGGGGTGCTACAATAAACCTGCAAAGGTTGCAGTGGCAGAGGCGTGTACCAGCGCCAACTCCCTTCAATTTTATCCTATTCTATGGTAAAATATGGATCATAGGACAGCATTTAGGTATGCTTTTTATTGCAAGTTCAATAGATGGGCTAGCAGCTTATTTATTAGTTAAAATAGCTACCTTATGGTCAGTTAACTATATTGCAATGTCTGAAATCGATTAGTATATTTGTGTTTCATCACTAGCCAGTATTGCTTCAGGTTTGGCTCAAAATATTAAATTTTTTAAATAAAGCTGGAAAGATTGAATACAGTATGCGCGGGCAGGAGAATTCTTGCGTATTTAGGCCACAGCTTTTGGCCCACTATGCATTCACCCACATACCAATTCAATCCGGCCTCCCTAACAAAGACACACAGCTTCCTCGGCTGGAGCCTTCTTATGGCTTCCGAGTTCAGCACGCATCCTCCGAAGCGCATCTCTATCATCCTAGCCAACGCTTTACAGTCAGCAATAATATGAATGCACGATTACTTTTCCTCCAAGCAACACCTGCATTCTAATCTGCAGCAGGTACAAATGCCTGTTCAAACGACAGTGCCCTTGAGGAACCATGTCAGAAGCCTCATATCATTTCTCGTCAGAGCTAAAAGAGCCCTCATCCTGCAAGATGCAGCCCAGTCTGCCTCACCCTTAGTGGTAATCCGCCATAGTTCCTTAGCTCACTCATTCATTGCTGTCCTTAGGATGGCGGCGGCCGTACTGTACGCAAAGGTCAATTTGAGCACATTGGCCAAATCCTTTCAGTTTCTATGCAGACTTCAAAACCTCATGTACGAGGAAAGGATGGAGAGGCGGCAAGCCAGTCAGCCTATCAAAAGCCCTGGTAGGGCCTTCCTCATAGCATCTGTAATTTCCACATAAGTCAGTCACTGAGCGCTTCTAACTAAGCCCTAGACGTGGTCGTTTGCACACCAGTCCTCCATACATAGGACGCAATGAGGCATACTATAAACATATAAGCTCAATGGAGCATCATCGGCTGTCGACCTCATGTGGATCAAAAAGATTTTTTGCAAGCGCATAGAACATTGCTCGCCGTTTTTGAACTCTGTGTAATATGGGATATAACGTGTTTCATATTCGTTTCTTCTATCACAATAATATTAGCTTTTCTTTGTATACGTTCTTAGTACTCCATGCTGAAAGAGTCATTCTTTGTATTAGGAATATCAGGGTCTTCACATGGTTGCTCAAGTCATCCTCTAGTCAGCAACCTTAATCTTTCAGCTTCATTTGAAGAAAAAAAGCAACTCTTCATTCGATAAATTGCAGCTAAAGAAACCTCATTTGATTGGAATATTTTCAGGATGGACAAATTTTGTGTTTCATCATTTGAACTCTCATGGCAATGGGAGGTTCAGCTTCATTGATAGCAATAATTCCTTTCAATATATTTCCAACGGTAAAAGTCTAATTTTTGAAATAATTCAAGTCACCTCCCAAATATTACAGATATTTGATCACAGCCCAAGTTTCTAAAGTTTTGCTTTGTATAGGTTGCTATCATTTTCAACAACTCGTTGAAATCGAGGCATCATAATCAGTAGCTCTAAAGAATATTTGATCAAAGACAGTTTTGGTTGCTCCCTTAATTGCAACCGTTCCAAATGACCAAATCAAAGGTATGACATTGACCAACGAATCTTGCAGTAGTTAGTAACACACTAATCATTGGGATTACTTGATGCGTTTGGTAGCTGTGTATTTTTCATAAAGTACTGACCTCAACAAATATTAAAATTCTGAAATAAAGCAGGAGAAATAAAAGTCGAGCACATTTCATGGGAGAGTAGCACAGTAACAGCAGCTAATCTCTACTCCATGCAGAAGGGATCAACTATTGTATGCATTTTTGAAAAGCGGTCGTCGGTTGGTAAATGGGAGGGTATCTGAAGAATTTCCAGTATTTTTACTTGTCTCAACTGTTTTACCAGTGATTATTTTTACTTTTTAACATTTTTAGCTTCATCTATTATTAGTTCAGATATTTAATTTGCACGGAAGTTTGCAGTGTTCATAATCTCACCTTTACGGGACGGGTATGGGATGATATAAAGATGTCTCATCACTAGGCCTAAATTGGTTGATAAAATGGATATAAAATTGAAAAATAAAGCAGGGCATGCTAATTTTCTGAACAAAAGAAATTATTTCCTTTCGTACTGGGAAATGGATGGTGATGTAGATGAAAAAGTAACCACCATCCACCTTGGACCTGTCCGTGATCCCATTACTCGCCCAGCCCATACGCCTTCAACCACGTACCAGCCACAAAAATTTGTTACATTTGACACTGCTCATCATGAATTTAGTACTCTGAAATTACAACATAAAAGTCAACATTCACGTACACATCTTAATTTTTTATGAATTGCGAAACTTTTGATGAGAAAAATAAAATAATCGAGCTATTCCTAAGACCCTATTGCTTTTACTAGCTCTCATCTCTTCGTGACATTGCTTGTCGCCAATAAGCCAAACGAATCTTACATGTAAGCAAAATTACAGATAACCGCTAAAACTCTCCGGCAGCATACACAGAGAGCATTGTCAGTAAAGTACGAGACAAAAGTAAGCAGAAAAGTAAAGCCCCTTCGGCATTGTATTTTTAACGTATTCAAATGGCCTTAATCTGATTGTGCCAAACGCTGGCTTTAAGTTTACTTTATGGTAACGTCAGGCCAAACAATACACTTGATACAAAACCGCCGCAGCTTCTGTAGAAGAATCGACCAGGAGGAGACAATATTGGAACATGGGTTGCGATATTAAGATTTATGGCTGCAATAGAGTTTGTATGGGGTTTATGTCAGGAAAAAATGGAGATAATTCTTTTATAGCCAGTAAGCCGCATTTCACATACTTATTAAATTTATTAAACTCGTTTAGAAAAATGGATTCGGGAATTTAATACATTAGAACTTATTAATCAAGCCTCATCTTTATTAAATGCCTCAGTATATGAGGGCAGTTTGTGCGCGTTTTTATTTTCTTCGTAGTAATTTTCTCAAATATTAAATATAGTTTTGTAATTTGGGTCTCTGCAGGCATGTTGTGTGAAGACGCTACTGATATTTTTTACTTTGCAAAATAAATGCTAATTATTTCGAGCCTCAAAAAGCAAATATTTTGGCCGACGAAGACTGAAGAGATGAGGATGCTGAAGGTGTTTATCAAAATTTTCCGTGCATCCCCAAAAGTAAAACTTGCAAACAGTGAGCATATTGATGGACCCAAAACTTCAACCGCAAATAGTTTTTCCTAAGCAGAGGTTAGTAAATCTTGCCACTGGATTTCTAGAGATTTTTATCCGCAAATGATAAACTTTCCATACCCTGGCTCTTTATCATGAAAATAACTTCGTCAGTTGTATTCTTTGAACAATTATTGACAATGATCTTCTGTCATTTATAGTAGAAGAACTATGGGTTACATAGAAATTCTCCAGATCCTATCAAGGATTAAAGAATTGATTGAAGTGTTTTTAGTGAACCACTGAGGAGCGATAGATTTATTTCAAATTATAAGTTTTATCCATTGAGCAGATAACACAATAGCCGAAGAGAATGACGAAATGTGAAAAACTGAAAAATTTCATGAATAAATTGAAAATATAATTTTTAGAACATTTTCAGCTTAAGCAACGGGTGAACTAGGCTGAAATTATGATGAAAAAACTTCTTCTGTGTAATAAAAGAGACTCATCAAGTGAAAGATTTTTTGAGGAAAGTGAGATGATTGAAAACTATTGAACGGCATTTCAATAACCGGTTTACGTGAGCCATTCATATAGCCCTATAGGTGCAACTGGCAAAGATTAGAAATGACAAAATGGGAAAATTTTAAAAACTTCATGAATAAAAGGAAAGCAATCGCCGCCATTCATGTGTGTAGTTAACATGAAGTAAGCCAAGATGGTTCGGCTATAAAGTAATCTTTTTCCTGAAAAAAATCTTATAATAACCTGTTAAATTCTAAAATATATCAAGTAGACCAGCAAGGTAAGAACAGGATTTTGGAAAATCTGCAACACCCCTTGTTGTTTTGTTAGACGATCCATTTTGTTGGGCTGACTAAAAGCTATCCATATGACGATTTTTTGGATATCTGTTTACTGGGCTCGATCTTCTTGAACATGTTGCAAGCAGGGAATATCAAGCAACTGGTACTATTTATGAGATTCGTGTACCAAAAAATGGTCCAAATAAAAAACAATTCGTCAAAGGGGTCAAGAGGTACTTACAAAAGTAGCATTGAAAACGACACTGGATCTACCAATGTTATACGCAAAAGTCAAACGCAACGCAGTTGCGTTCCAAAACCAAATAAGCCAGCTTAATTCAAATATGGACAGAATGGATCTCATGGATGGGAATTTGGAACCCTATGGAATTAACATCAGAAGTTTTCATTTGGCATATGCATGGCAAATCATAGAAATACTGGTGGATATGGTTTAGGTGAGAAAATCAAGGCATTGCCTTCGAAGCTATGATTAAACCAGGAAAGTATGGTTGCAATGGCATTTTACTGCATAGTACTAAAACGGAGTTTTATCCAAAATACCGAAACAGAATTATTTCACTCGACGCGCGTTTCGCTAACCATGTTAGGATCATCAGGAGATGATTAAAACTGCATATTCTGCATAGAACAGGAATTTGCATAGAATACTACTTTTTTTTTGTTTTGCTTTTTTTTAATGGCAGTGCACACACACTAAAGGGAGATCCTATGGCGCTAGTCGAGCGGTGTGTGTGCGAAGATGTTGATTGACACGGTTCTTGAATAGTTGTAGGTTATTAGGGGGAAACAGATGTCCTGGGAGTGAGTTCCATAGTAATGCAGTGCGCCAGACTAAGGAGTTCTTGTAAACCGATGTTCTAGGTGTTTCCAGTTGTACGACGAACCGGCGCACACTTGCCATCTGTCGTGGCTGTCTGACAGGCGTTGCCAGGCCCGGGATGAGGCGGGCCAAATTCTGGGAACATCTGCCGTGAAAGTATCTGTAAAACAGGAACATCTGGGCCATATGTCTTCGGTGTTCCAGACTATCCAGATTCCGGATCAACACCGGGTCACTGACGAGACGCATAGCTCTCTTCTGAATGGAATCCAGCAGCTTTAGGGTGTGCTTTGCTGCGGCACCCAGATGTGTGAGCAATATTCTAAGCACGGTCTTATTTGCGCTTTGTAGAGCAAGAGCAACTGCTGCGATGTATGCAGTTTTTTGTTGCAAAATAGCGCACCAAGCTTCTGGGAGGCTGATTTTGCGATGTTAGCAACGTAGTCATGCCAGGACAAATTGCTATTGACCGAGACAACCAGTAGTCCGATTGACAATGATGAAGGAATGGTCGATCCTGCCATAATGATGTCACGGCCCGCCGTATTGGCCCTCTTGGTAAACGTGGCTACTTGGATCTTTGCTGCATTGAACTGGACCAAATTTCGGTCACCCCAAGTTTGAACTTTCTCCAGGTTGATTAATTGCTGTAATCTGATCCTGCCTGCGGTGATAAGTATTAGTCTCTGGCAAAGGTTTTTCTGATATGAATTGGGAGGCAAGGGTACTGTCATCTGCAAAACTGTAAACATGATTATTCGTTTCGATCAGCAGGTCATTAATATAGATAAGGAACAGAGTTGGTGAAAGTATTGCGCCCTGAGGCACGCCTGCGTTAACTGTGAATGTGACTGAGATGTGATGAAACTTGACTTCTGCCATGATAGTGTTGATGATTGCTTCATTAGCATTGGGAGGTAAATATCGATTTTTGTGCCACATGAAACAAAGTTTCTGAACAATAAACTCTTTTGGTGAAGATACACTTACCTCTATAAATGCCTTTTGTAGTACACATGGCTCGTAATCAGCATCGGAGTAGGTAAGTCCTACTGAAGATCTAAGACCACAATACTTTCGCCTTGATAATTCCTGGCTCCTTCTTTTTCAGGATTATTTTGATTGTCCCTTTTTAATCAGTGCCCCCATTTCTAGTCTTATTTTGAAGTTTATAGAAGGTTTTGTTCGTGTCGATCCTAGGGTTTCTTTCATTTTATAGCTCAACTCGCTGAAGATCTCAGCACACAAGGAATAACTCAGTGACTTCTGCATTTCTTCTGCTCTTCTCTTTTCAACCTACATGTTCTATATTTTATCGACAGTAAGAGTGTGGCTTCAGTAGAGTTCCTTTCTTTGGTGCTTTTCTATCTTAGCTAAAAGTGTAGCTTCGCCAATTAGAAATTAACCTGTTGAACCGTTATTTTTTCTTAATTTCCTCAATTTGTATTGATTCACCTCGTTTCTTTACATCCTCACTATATATACTTTGCTACAATCTGTATATTTTACATGCATAGGAGTACGCTTGGCTTTTGTATTAAATTTTCATATTCATAGAATATCCGATTTTCTGGTGATGTGGCAAGAAGTGTCCACATTTCTGGTGGATACATCAAGGGTGTAATACATATACTAAAAATTCTACCATTTCAGATGAAACAATGGCAGGCAAATTATAACCATTTTTTTTAACATATGAAAAATGGACGTGATGGGATTTATATAACTTAAAACACCGTATCGTGATGACGATGCCACCAGAAGCCTTCAACCGGAACACGGGCCATGTGCTTGGTTTAATTAGCGGGCAGCGTGTCCGTTTTCTTTCCGGTAATGATGGATGACGCGGTTTTTAGGCGTATTCAGATCCCCGGATGATAAGCGCCCTAATTAGAGTACCCGAAGGGGTTATGCTCGGTTCTGGTCTAGACCAGTGAGACACAATATGGGGAGGTGGGCATGGTGTTCATTTTACTTTTTATTGTACGAATTTGCTTAGTAGCTAAGGATACTTGAAGCGCTTCCTGAAGATGATGTAATAGATTGCCATTAAATATTATATCAGAAGTCATGAAATTTTAGAGATGACAAAATATATGAAATGATACAGAGAAAAATTCTTCATTAAGATAGGAGCAAGCAATTCATTTGCAGACTTATTAAATGAAAATATAAGGAAAATCTCTACTTTATCTATTAGAATATTTCGGCGGGCCACCTCTATAGCATATTGGATACCATAAGCCGTAACGTCTTTTCAAATTGCAATAAAATAGGTAACAATTATGAGCAAATATGCCAGTTAATTCACAGTTTGATTCTTTCGAGAATGGGAGTGCTACTTTATTTATAGAATTTTTCGCTTACTACCCTGGATATCTCACAGGTCAACGTATTCATAAATTTCCAAATGACGGTTACGTAGACAAATAAATTTATTTTATCAATGCATTTTCATCTAGAAATATTTTAAAACCTTTTGAAAAATCTAGTATTTTAGAAACTGATCTTATTGGAACCTCAGATTTTTTTATCTTATCCTGTTGTTGCAAATTATAATTGTTTGAAGACCGGAAAAACTAGTGCCTCCATCTCTTTGGCACCTTCCACACCCAGCTAAGTCCAGGATGAGAAGTCATTGTAAATATTCAATTGTTGCGGCAGTGGATATGGAACAAGCTGGATCCTCTATATAAATTTATTTAAAAAATATATTACATGTCACAACCATCAACAAAAAATGCCTACATCTTTGACATCTCTTGTTAAAATAACTGATATTTCTTCTTTGCCAAAACTAAAGGCTTTAATCAAAATCAGAAAGCGAAAAAGTCACCAGCGCTTCTTATAAAAATATCCTGGAAGACAAAGCAGCCAGTATAAAGTAGCAAGTATAAATGGCTGTGGTCAAATGGAAGGTAATTAATCATTATTCTATATCTAAGTCAAAGAAAAAACAATGACAAAAAAATCGTATCCGTTGAAGAAAACGATGAAGAGACTTTATGTTGATTTCCAAATGGGCGGTATTGGGAGCTGAGAAAGACCGGATACAGTGCAATGCATGTCAGCAATGGGCCCATGAGGATTGCAGATATTATATTAATGGAATAGGAGCCTTTTTTGTGATTCATATAGAGACTTATTCAGTTGTCAAATCTGCAATAAAGTTTCAAATATTTTAAACTTTTCATGTAGGGAAATTTATTGATAAAGAGGCGGTCTATATTTAAAACAGCAAAAACCTTACAGTAAAATTTAAAAACAAAGAACCTAGAAGCCAATAGATAGAACCGTAAATTAAGATTGTGTTTTCTTGTTTAATAAAACGTGCCTATCAACCCCGTACAACACCAGCGGAGTTTTTCCAGTTTAGCTGGTAGACCTGGTGGTGCTCACGAACTCCACCCGTGGAGCCGGTTATTGCATTCACGACTCTCCGGTGTTAGGTTTGTTTTAATTAAAAATCATTTCCTTTTTAACATTAATAAGAAAATCGTGTTGCAAATTTGACGCCCCACGTTGGGCGCCAAATTTGCAACACGCTAGTGTAGTATTTAAATCCCGATAAAACGGTCGTATAAAAACACAACCTAGGAACTCCACCCAATATCCCCTAAAAGGGTAGTATAAAACGCAGTACTAAAAACTACAACTACACTTCAACAAAACACATCCTCTATTCCCGGTAGGTATTTCTAGAACAAGGAGATCATCGGTTTCAGTCAATTTGCTTTTTTCTACTTCCACGGAATTAGAGAACCAACCATCAACCATCAGAAAAAGTGGTAGTGCAGAGAAGACTGATCGAAATGAAGAAATAGTCGATGAGAGGAATACTTCTATGATAATAAACGAGAACTAAGCGTTGTAAAACGACTGGGGAAGCAACAACTAATAAGCTAAAATTAAATCTTTCAATAAATAAATAAAATAATAGGATATATTCCTAAACGAAAAAAACCTTTAAAAATGCAAATCGACAGCAACAATTATGGAAAATACGGGAATATTAAAAAGTTATATCATGCCACGTGTAAAGATAAATATGAAGTAGGAATCACAAATATCAAAGTCTCCAACTGTAGGTAAGAAGATAGAACTACAATATAACCTCTAAATCCACTAAAGCATAAGAAAGGACAACAAACATTGACGATTGAATAAAATTTAAACAAAAATATTGGAAAACCACGAGGAAAATATGTGAGGGATACACTCTAAATCCCTAAAGTACTATGAGACGAAACAACAATGAGTAATTATGCTGAGATCAACACGTCTTAGAAGAAAATGAGCAACAGCTACTAGTTTTTACTATTGAAGAGAAAGAAAAATGTAATTACTAACAATCATTCCCGAATTAACAGGTAAACAAGAAAGCAGCAGTAGTATCCCAAACCAAATCAGTGGACCTCCACAAATTAAAGCCATGTCAGCCCGAGATTACAAGGGAAATATTCAAACCCAAAGTAGTATATAAATTTAACTGATCTAACGAGGATCAAAGGTAGGTTATTAACTCAGTTCTTAAAAATACAGAACTGCAAGTTTATATGTTGTCTCTATCGCCCTCCGAGCGATAGAGCCTACCAAAGCTTTTTCTCAACACTAGCTACCACCTTTGACTCAATACAGGTCGATCACCCCAGTTCAGAAATAATCGTTCTGGGAGACTTCAATGCCCACAACACCAACTGGCTCAAACATCACAACAAGACCGACAACGAAGGTAGAGAAGCTGAAGCATTTGCCATCAGCTGCGGGCTTACTCAACTTGTAGACGAACCAACTCGAATCTCAGAGAGGGGTGAATTCGCCGCCCCCCTGGATCTTTTTCTGACCACCAATCCTGACCAGTACAAGGTTACAGTTGGTCCGCCATTAGGTACCTCCGACCACAAACTTATTACAACGGTTTGTGAATTGCCATTCATACAGAAGGATCCACCATTGCCTCGCAAAATCTGGCATTACAATTCTGCAAACTGGGACGATTTAGGGCAGTTTTACCTAGATTTTCCTTGGCTCGACGTCTGCTTTGCCACTGACGACCCGTCAGACTGCTGCGAAGAGATCATGCAAGTAATCTCCTCAGGAATGGAAGCATACATCCCAAATTCCATCAAGTTATCATCAAAAGGAAAGCCCTGGTTCGACAAAAGATGTAGGAAGGAAACAGCAAGCCTATAAGTACTGGCAGCAAAATCAGACCGCTGAAAATCGCAATTATTTTATCGAAGCGAGAAACGAGTGCAAGCGTGTGATCGACGAAACTAAGGACAAACACAATCAAAGGATCAGGAATAAACTTTTGCAATGCCCCAGTGGCTCCAGAAATTTCTGGTCGGTAGCAAAGGCAGTAAGTAACAACTTTACAAAAACGTCTCTCCCACCTTTGACGGACGAACGTGGCATCACGGCGACTACAGCCAAGGAAAAAGCAAACATGCTCGCCAAAATGTTTTCATCGCACTCTACCTTAGACGTGCCCCAAGGCAAGACTATCCCCCCTATACCGAACATCAACACCACCATGGCAGAAGTCAAGTTTTCTCATCGTGATATTCGCAAAATCCTTAAAGAACTAGATACACAAAAGGCATCAGGACCGGACGGAATACCTGCCATCGTGCTAAAGAACTGCGCCAACGAACTAACACCCGTTTTTTCCAGGCTTTTTTCTCTTTCTTACAGAAAAGGGATTTACCCATCCTCTTGGAAAGTCGCTCGAGTGCAACCTATTCCAAAAAATGGCAAGAAAACCACGCCCTCAAACGATCGCCCAATTGCCTTGCTTCCAATAATCTCCAAAGTCATGGAACGTGTAGTCAACCAGCAACTACTCAAGTACCTCGAGAGCAACAGAATAATCAGCGATAATCAATACGGCTTTCGCAAAGAGAGATCGACAGGAGATATATTGGCCTATGTCACCCATATATGGAGTAGGGCAATTGAAAACTACGGAGAGTCTCGAGCGATTGCGTTGGATATTTCAAAGGCATTCGACAGAGTTTGGCATGACGGACTGCTCAACAAACTGCCGTCCTTGGGACTGCCCGCCTCTCTCTGCAGCTGGCTGGCCAGTTTCCTTA
>JAEQML010071016.1:0-16414 GCA_016904865.1 Pissodes strobi | reverse complement strand
ATAATAATAATAATAATAATAATAATAATAATAATAATAATAATAACGTGGACAGCCAGTTCTCAACATTATATCTCACTAGTGGCACCCTGTTCATGGAAACAGAAGGATTTCTCCTGGCTATACAGGACCAGGTTATAAACACCAGAAACTACCGTCGCTTTATACTGCATCAAGACATACCATCAGATCGATGTAGACTGTGCCAGGAAAAACCGGAAACCATTCAGCACCTTCTGGCAGGATGCTCCTATCTGGTACCGCAAGACCACAAAAAACGGCACGACGACGTGGCTAAGGTTTTTCATCAAGCCATCTGTAAAAAGTATGACTTGCTTACAGATTTAAAGCCTTACTATAAGTATGTACCTAAAGACCAGGTGGAAGATAATCACTGACAGAGAGATCCTACATAACAAGCCCGATATACTCGTCATAAGGAATCAAGAAAAAGTTGCACGAATTATAGATATAACCATTCCCAATGACCATAACATCAGAGAAGCCAGAAATCAGAAAATAACTAAATACATCGATTTGTCCCACGAATTGAAGGCGATTTATCAGCTGGACCAGGTCACCATTCATCCTCTCGTGATATCCGCTACCGGACTGGTTGAGAACAACCTAAAGAAAGAAATGGAAAAGATGGGAATGGGAAATATCAAGCAATTGATACTCACCGCTCAGAAAGCTGCAGTCCTGGGCACGTGCAGAACCGTCCGGCGCACACTCACACATGACTAAGCCGTTGACCTATCATGGTCCCGGCCTGGTCATGCCAACAGCCAGGTTTAAAAACCTGTGAAAAAAAAAATAATAATAATAATAATATACCGAGCAATCATAGACCAATCACGCGCCTGTCGGTAGTATACAAACTCTTCACGTCACTTCTCGAGAAACGAATATACGAACACTGCGCTACAAATAACATACTGGAGGAAGAGCCAAAGGGATCCGCCGGGCACAAACATCAACTTTCCATAGATGCAGTGGTTATAAAATAGGTTCGGACTAGGAAGAGAGATCTCAATGTGTGCTATATTGACTACCACAAGGCCTTCGATTCGGTCCCTCATAATTGGTTGATGAAGGTACTGGAGATTTACAAGATTTGTCCGAGAGTAAGAGCGGTGTTCCAACATCTCATGAGCACCTGGTGGACCAATATCCTTGTCGACAACAAGAACGCTGGTAAAGTCAGGACATCCAGAGGTATATTTCAAGGAGACTCTTTATCAACTGTGTGGTTCTGCCTGGCTCTGAACCCTCTTTCTACGCTACTGAACAACACGAATATTGGGTACGGGCTTAACATTAGGAACGGACTGAAGTTATCCCATCTTGGATGGATGACCTAAAGCTCTTTGCAGAGAACCAGACTGGATTGCACTCTCTAATTAACACCGTTAAAACCTTCAGCGGAGATATAAACACGTCATTTGGACTTGACAAATGCGCTATCATCAACATCAAAAGGGGCGCCGTGGAAATCCAAGAAAATCAATAACAGGATATCGAGAACTGACATCCCGAAGATACATACAAGAGTTTAGGAATGCCTCAGAACCAACATATCGACCACACGCACCTGAAGAATATATTCTCCGAGAAGTATAGAAAGAGAGTCCTCAAGGTTCTAAATACCACACTTTAATCTAAAAACCAGATCACCGCTCTGAATACCTGGGTAGTGCCTGTCTTAAAGTACACCTTTCGTATCCTTAAGTGATCTGATGTGGACCTAAATGGACTCGATAGGCTATCCCGGCGACTGATGACCAAATTCCGATGTCTGCACACCAATGCATCGATTAAAAGGCTATAGCTTCCCTGAGCAAGCGGCGGTCGAGGTATGATGAACAGCTAAAATTTGTGCGGGACCCAGGGGAAGAACATACGGTAACAATTGCTAAGATGGTCTGATGAGAATAGCAGCCCAGGAGAATCGAGGATATAGGCCACTGAATCTACAACACCGCAATCTCGAGTTCGACATAAGCTCAAGGCAGGAAGATCTAGCTACCTGGATGGAACAAGCCTTACATGGTAAGTTTCCAAGAAGTCTAGAAGCGGACAATAGCATGGCTCGGCGCCGGCTACCTCTACCCACAAGCCGAAGGTTTCTTCGTGGCCATCCAGGACAGAGTTGTCAGGACTCGCAACTATGAAAAACATTGTCTAAGACTTGACGTAGAGGACAAGTGTAGGAAGTGTGAGGCGGTGAGTGAATCTATAGAGCATATCCTCGCAGGCTGTAGATCACTCACAGATAGCGCATAACTAGGACGTCACAATCAAGTGGCCAAAATAATCCATCAAATAGCTGGCTCTCAAGAACGGACTCCTTCAAATATGCCCACCGTATTACAAATACTATCCCCAAGTAGTCTTGGAAACAGATTAAGCGGTACTGTATTGGGACAGGCCTATAATAACGGGACTACAACATACCGGACATCGTTATCATAGATAAGGAGAAAAAGACTGGAACCATCATTGGCATGGCTCATAACGTCAAAAGGACTGAGACAGAAAAAGTCACAAAATACGAAAACATTGCAGTAGAGCTGAAGAACGTCTAGCATGGAATTTCGGCTGAAAGGATTACTTTGAAGAATCTCCCTAAAAATCTTCAGGATCTCGGATTATCCCAGAACATCATGGGATACGCGCAGAAGGCAGTTATACTTCAGACATGCCATATAACCCGCAAATTCCTGAACAGAGCCTGAGTGGGAGGAACTGAATTGTTTTTCCACCAGGTTAACCCAGCCTAGTAATCAGGCTAAATCATAACCAGCGAAAGGTGAGTGAGCGTGGATAATGATAATAATACTAATATTTTGTTTCCAATAGTGTTTAGTTGATTTTTGGAGGTTATTAGATCGATCCCTTACTTTGTTAATATGATGAGATATTCCCTTAAAGAGCACTCGTCCCCAACTCCAAACCATTAGGAGAATGTTTACTTACGTTAACCCTAACAACTAGTGTGAGGAGGTATTCTTTCCGTCTCGTAAAATATTCGTCACAAAAGTTCTCATTTTGAAAAATATACTAAATTACAAAGTTCATAAGTGAGTTGCAGGATTTCAAAGCCCTTATCCATTCAGGATCCACAGATGACATTAAATCATTCATACAAACTATAAATAAGAACGGATCAAATGCAGATCCCTGTGGAACTCCCAAATCAACGGTCATGTCGGAGATAAATGACCTTCTTTCATATTTACTATCAGCACGTGTCATAGTCGAATGCTGCCCTACTAAGGTTACAAAAGATAACAGCAGAACGCTCACCATGCTTCATATGCTCTCTTGGTATTCTATAACAAGAAGTGAGAAATGCGAACTGGAATAGTGACAACATTTTATTTTTGAAAAGAAAACTTCTTTTGGAGCGTTCAGCTAGCACACATTCTCCTGGTTAGTGAATAAGACTAAAGTGTCTACGTATGTAACGTTCAAAACCTATTTTTTTCATTCTTACTTTTCTCGAAAACAACTCTTAGTGGAAATTTAGGATTTGTCACGTTTTTAGGCTGTTAATTCTTCTTGGCGATCAAATTATCCGCTAGCTATTTATTACGTCAAATCTCCGATTCTTCAAAATTTTGCTATGATGCGCAACAACTGTTAAAATATTAAAGAATTTGGATGACATTTTCTATAAACGTACCTCTTGACGATTTTTAGTAGTTTTTCGGGCGCGGATATTTTTGAAAAAGGGGCCACTTTGGATCGAAGAACTGTGACAATAGTTCGATAGGAAATTTCTAGGAGAAATCTCTTTAAATTATTCTCTTTTTCGAAAATGTCTGAAAAATTAACTTTTTATATAGGCCAGTCAAATAGTACACTTGAAATCGATAAAATCACAAACTAACAGCTAGGTCTGATTTTTTCATATGTTGTCAGGAGCACTATCAGTAGTCTATATTAAAGTTTGCAGCTTCGAAAGACCTGTGCTAACTTCGTAGCATTCGAAAAACCGCAAAATTTTCGCACTTGTTGCGGTTTTTCACTAGATCTCCTAAACAATGAGCTTTTTCATGAAACGTGTTATATACGTTTTTAAAATAGGTCTAGAGATCCAGCTTTGTAGGTCTAATAGTTACCAAGATATATCCCTCCGAAAATTAGCAATTTTTTCCAAAAAAGTGAACATTTAAGATTTGGCCAACTTTTGACCCCGAAATCAGGGAAAATACTCATTTTACGGGTAAAGTTATAGGAAGAAATGTTGTAGCAAATGTAATTAGCTTTAATTTGAGTTAGAACGACGTCTGTAGGTCTGATAGCTTCAGCACAATGCTTAAAAATAAAAAAATAAATGATAAAACTATATTTTTCGTAAATTTACTCTGTTGAGTTCTCACGATGGTTTGAAGATAGTTTCAAAGGAAAACCCATGTACATTCACAAGAAATAAATTAGTGTATTTACAATGCAATTATACGGGGTGATTACCATGATACCGATTGTTAAAGCTATCAAATGTTTTAATCCTAATATATACTTTTTTCGCGAAAGGACCTTAAAATATATTCTGCAGCTTGTGCCGTGTACGCCCTCCACCTCTGTCATTAATTAAACACCAAAGCAAATTTGTGACAAAAAAGGTGGCTTGACGTAAGGTAAATTAAAAAATGTCATATAATAAGTCTGTTTACCATTAGAAGGTTCAAAATCAGTTTTGGCCTTTTATCTTTATTCGAACCGTTGTCGGTACGGTAAGACGGGTAGTTTTCCCGGAAAGCAACACAACATTAAGTGGCGACCGTGACAGGACGGTATCAGGCTTTTAGTAACTGTAAATGCTGATAAACACCGGGCCGCCAAGGTTTTAGGCAAACGAGTGTGGTTTTGAACAGTTTATCGCAAACGATTGTTGCTCATAGCGCTTTTATCGTGCAAAATGGATCTTAAGAAGAAGCACAGGAAAGTTTTACGCGCTGCTTTTTCCAAGAAGGCAAGTGAACTTGCAATATTGTTTGGCGAGAGCGAAAGTAATATTGCGGAAATTAAAGTAGTTTGGGATGTTCTTCGAGAAAATTATGACGCGCTTAAAGTTGTCGATGGAGAAGTGTATGACTTGCTGTTGGAACATGATACCTCGGAGGAAGAATTGCTCAAGGACATGGAAGGTAGTGAATTATACACTAGGAAGTATTTTGGCATGTTGCATCGCTACGAGGAGCTGGTGCTGAGGGACGCAAAGAGTGAGGATGAAGTTCAGCATTATCAAGGTATCGCTTCAGCTCGGTCATCAATTAACCTGCCAGGTAAGCGAAAATTCAAGTTACCAACTATTAAATTTAAAGTTTTTGATGGAAACATAAAAGAGTGGTTTTGGTCACAGTTTAAAAAAATGCACGATGATACGGACATTGACCCTGAGGACAAGATAGATTATTTAATTCAGGCCACTGTCCCAGGAAGTCGTGCTCGGCAGCTGGTGGAAAGTTTTCCTGCCATTGGTAAAAACTATCAACCGATAGTAGACTGTTTAACTTCTCGCTTCGGACGGGAAGATTTGCAAATTGAAGTATATATTCGTGAGCTTCTTAAATTAATTTTAAATAATGCAATTTCCCCAAATAAGTTGGATCTTGCAACGCTCCATGATAGGTTAGAGACACAGTTGCGTGCTTTAGAGACTCTAGGTATAAAATCAGAAAAATGCGCAGCTATGCTTTTTCCCCTGATAGAATCATGTTTACCGGAAGATTTGCTACGAGTTTGGCAGCGTTCGCCAAATAGTTCTGAATTTAGATCGTCGCAAAATAGCTTGGGGGAGTTATGTAGGGCACGTATGAAATGCGTTATCTGTGGTAAGTCACATTTTCCCTTGATGTGTCCAAGTTTGCCGGCAAACCTACCGCAGAAAGAACCAAGTCCGCCCAAATTGGGCGATAATTTAGTTTCCAACGAATTAGTAAGTGTTAATCGAGCGAGTAGCCACGTTTTTATGCAAACTGTGAGAATACGGTTAGAATGTGTTAGGGGTAGTCGTGTTCTAAGAGCTTTGATTGACACTGGTTCACAAAAGTCCTATATTTTGCAATCAACGGCAAGTTTTTTGGGTCTCGTGTCTAAGCGTCGTGAGAAGGTAATACATTGTCTCTTTGGGGGTTCATTGTCTGAACAACATCATGAATGCTATGACATCAAAATACGTAATGGCCATTTTAGTTTATCTGTAGAGGTTTTGGCGCAGCCAGTCATCTGTGCGGACATTCCACCAGTGTTTTATGGTGATTGGGTCAAGGAGCTGAATGCGATTGGGGTTAAATTGGCTGACCAGTCTATCGGTACAAGTGAAAGTGGAAAAATTGATATTTTAATAGGTTCCGATATAGCTGGTGTTTTATATACAGTCAGAAGGCATGTACTGTCTTGCGGGCTTGTGGCAGTTGAGACGTTTTTGGGTTGGACCTTGATGGGTAAAATTCCTCTGTCGCAGCCCTGCAGTACCACCATGGTCGATATAGCCCTTTTCTGCAAAGATGCGTCGTTGCCCCAGCTCTGGGAAATCGACATTTTGGGCATCAAAGATCCAGTCGAAAAGAAATCCCAGGAAGATGTAGCCTTGGCAACTAAAACAGTTTTCTTAGAGACAGTAGTTGTTAATAATGAGGGAAGGTATGAGGTTCGGTTACCGTGGCTGGAGGGTCATCCTCCCCTTCCCAGCTTATATAATGTTGCTAAAATTAGGTTACAGAATACGGTTTGCAAGTTGAAGAGAAATGGTCTAATGAAAGAGTATGATCAAGTTTTCCAGGAGTGGTTGACTGAAAATATAATCGAGAAAGTACCTGAGGAGATACCTGCGATGGTGGATGTCCACTATTTGCCGCATCGACCGGTCGTTAAGGAGGGCAATACGACCAGGATCAGACCTGTTTTTGATGCGTCTGCGAAAGAAAAGGATAACCCTTCACTCAACCAATGTCTGGATAAGGGTCCTAACATCATAGAGTTAATTCCGAATATTTTGATGAGGTTTAGGTTAAACAAATTGGGTGTAGTGTCAGACATTCGGAAGGCATTTCTGCAAATCAGTCTCAACGAGACTGATAGAAACTTTTTGCGTTTTTTATGGGTTGATCCCGAAGGTCGGGAAAAGATTTTTCAACACAGGCGTGTGGTATTTGGTGTAAGCAGTAGTCCGTTTTTGTTAGGGGCAACCATTGAATATCATCTTTTAGAGTCATTAAAGAAATGTGCTAGTATGAGTACATCATATAGTGAGGAGAGCATTTTGCTGCTATTGAAGAGTTTTTATGTCGACAATTGTGTCACAAGTGTATCGAACGACGACAGACTACAAGTGTTCATTAAAGAGTCAACTGTTCTTATGAATGAAGCAAAGTTTGACTTAAGAGGGTGGGAGTTTTCGGGTCAGGTGTGTGATACTTCTGATACTCTACCTCTTACTGCGGTTCTGGGAATGATGTGGGATAAATGTGAGGATACTTTGAGGGTTAATGAAGCATGTTTGAAAGGCGTGAATGAGCTTGTGGACAGGCCCATAAGTAAGAGAGTAATGCTTTCATTTGCACAAAGGATATTCGATCCAATAGGTTTCACAGCACCAGCTACCTTGTTGCCAAAGCTGCTACTCCAAAAAACATGGGAGAAAAAGTTACCTTGGGATGCCCCAGTGGATTCCGAGATAGAAAATGAGTTTCGTCGTTGGTTGAATGAGTTATATTTTTTGCCAGAGATTAGGATACCTCGGTGGATTCACAGAGACGATTTTAACAGCGGGAGTCTTCATGTTTTTTGCGATGCGAGTAAGGACTCTTATGCTGCAGTTATATTTTTTAGAGGAGTCTTCGAGGGAAAGATTTTTATTCGTTTGCTGGCAGCTAAGTCTAGGATAGCCCCGTTGAAAAAGATATCTATACCGCGTTTGGAACTTTTAGCTGCTCTGATTGGAACAAGATTATTTGCTTCTTTAAAGGAAGAGCTCAATTTTGATCAGGAGGTACAGTTTTATTTTTGGAGTGACTCTTCTACAGTTTTGAGTTGGGTACGGCGTAGGGAAAATTGGGGGACATTTGTGGGTAACCGGGTGAAGGAAATTGTGACTCATACGTCTAGTAAAGATTGGCATTTTGTTCCTGGAGTTTTGAACCCAGCGGACCTTCCTTCCCGCGGTTGTTCCCCGAAACAGTTGTGTAAGTCCAGATGGTGGGAGGGTTCGAGTTGGTTGTATGAAGAGCCAAAGTTGTGGCCGCAAGTTGATTTTGTATGCGATGAGGAAGAGATTCAAAAGGAAAAGAAGAAATCTGTTATTACGCTTATTAATTCCGATTTTTCTTTGGAAGATTGGCATTTTTCATATTTCTCCCAGTTCACCAAGACTTTGCGGATGGTTGGGTGGCTTTTCAGGTTCCTGCATAATATTAGAAATACGCCATCAAGGTTGCAAGGGGAGCTTTCTGTAGAAGAACTCGGGAAAGCGGAGGTTCATATTTTAAAGTTGATACAACATAAGTGTTTTAAAGGTGAAAATGACCCTCGCTTATGTAATTTAAGTCCTTTTAAAGACAAACGAGGCTTAATTCGTTTATGCACGAGAATCAGTAATCGAAAAGATGCTGAGCAATTCCGGTTTCTTTCTGGTGGTTAGCCTTATTTTTGAGCAGCATGTCAAATCTTTGCATGTGGGTACACAAGGACTAATGGGTATTATACGCGAAAACTATTGGATTCTTGGAGGACGACGAGCTATCAAATCGGCTATTTCAAGTTGTGTCGTTTGTAAGCGACAAAAAAGTAAAGCATTTGTGGTAAGTTTACCTCCCCTTCCATTGAACCGAGTACGCGATGCTGCTACATTCGAGATAACGGGGGTAGATTTTGCGGGGCCTCTGTTTCTTAAAAATGGGGAAAAAGTATGGGTGTGCCTCTTTACATGTGCCGTTTACCGTGCCGTACATTTAGAATTGTGCACGGGATTATCCACCGCGAGTTTTATGCAAGCGCTTAGACGATTTATAGCGCGTCGCGGTCGGCCAAAGACTATCTATAGTGACAATGGTACAAATTTTGTCGGTACCGAGAATGTGTAAAATAGGCTGGACTGGGAAAAAATAACCACAGATTGTAGTATCGATCGCATTTCGTGGTGTTTTAACCCCCCTACCGCTAGCTGGTGGGGCGGTTTTATTGGAAAAGACTAGTGGGCGTTTTAAAGCAAATCTTACGCAAAGTTTTAGGTCGGGCCTGTGTGTCCTATGAAGCCTTAGTTACGATTCTGTGCGATTGTGAAGCGATCATAAACTTGCGACCACTCACTTATGTTTCTAATGATGCTGATGAACTTACGCCACTGACACCTATGATGCTCTTGAGAGAACAAGTTGGCGCTGGTGTCCTTGATTGTGACATTGTTGACACAACATCTTTGTGTAAAAAGATTCAACACCTACAGAAACTGCGAAACGATCTGAGACAGAGATTTCGCACGGAGTATTTGGGACAGTTAAAGTCCTGGAATTCTAATAAGCCTGGCAGGCAAATTTCTATAGGCGAAGTGGTGCTTGTGGGAAATGATAATGACAAACGTCTCCAGTGGCCTTTGGGACGTGTTGTTGAGGTAATTCCAGGCAAAGATAGACAAATCCGTCTTGCTAGAATTAACACTGTTAAAGGGTCTTTGTTGAGGCCTGTTCAGCGCTTGTATCCCCTAGAATGTAACTCGGAACAATCTGATGTGAAGAGCAATGAACATGGTATGTCTTCCTCAACGGAGAAGCTAGAAGCCAGTGCAAAGGATCTCCATTCTGGTCCGGAACTAGCCAAAAACGCGGATGAGGGATTGGGAGTCATAATAGACAGAGTACCCTTGCCTAGTTCTCGGGTGACGCGTAGTGGACCAGAAAGTAGAGTGCCGAGGAAATATTTGTAACGGGTATTTTTGTCTTGTTTAATTTAAGGTAGTTTTAGGTTTGATGGCGCTTTGGCGCAATAATGGTTTTATGCTAAGTAAACTAGGACGTCTTACTTTGTTTTTGTGAGTCACTCACTTATGTTATCGTGACTCAGGTGGGAGGATGTTAAAGCCATCAAATGTTTTAATCCTAATATATACTTTTTTCGCGAAAGGACCTTAAAATATATTCTGCAGCTTGTGCCGTGTACGCCCTCCACCTCTCTCATTAATTAAACACCAAAGCAAATTTGTGACAAAAAAGGTGGCTTGACGTAAGGTAAATTAAAAAATGTCATATAATAAGTCTGTTTACCATTAGAAGGTTCAAAATCAGTTTTGGCCTTTTATCTTTATTCGAACCGTTGTCGGTACGGTAAGACGGGTAGTTTTCTCGGAAAGCAACACAACACCGATCATGTCATGAAAAATGTTGTCCCCATCCAAAGTTTTGACATTTTGAACCAATTTTCCTGTATAAATAATTATGTACCAAAGCTGTTCTTCAAAGAAGAAACAAAAGACGTTGGCCCAAATAAGTGCGAAAATCCCACACGTTTCTTACGCCGTAGTCGCTCTCCGTACAGGATTTTTTTCCCTACGTCGCGAAAGCAAAGAACTGTTTGGATGCGGTCACGGCCAATCTCAGAAAAATATTATCTTGTCGCCGAAGCGTTTCTCAAGGTGACTTTTGACGGGTCTGAGGCCAGCCTTGAAATCGTCTTTGCTCTGGTCCATGAAGTCGTTTAACGAGAACTGACATTCCTGTTTTCGGGTAAGAAAGAATATATAGACTCCATACTCTCAGTGATATTTTTGGCTCGATGCCCTGTTTTGAGTCCACTGGTCGGTGTAGATTTGTACAGTTGGATGCGGCGTTGACTATGGTACCCAGCATCAGCTGCAACTAAGTCATTTACAGAAGCATAATTTGCTGTGCCCATTCATCCCCTCGACGCTCAGCTGCTTCAAGCATGGTCGCCCTGACTCTCACATATACAACCGCTTAACTTGAAAATTTGAACATAAAAAATTGATTCTGGTATTTACTATTTGTCTTTTACTTCTTCTTTAATCACATGCAACTAATGAAAATTTTCACGTTGATTTAGTCAAATACCCGTCAAACCGTCGCGTCGTGAGAACTCAACAGATCATTTCCCATTTTTTGAATTTTTAAACATTGTGAGAAGACTATCAGATCTACAGACGTCGTTCTATACTCAAATTAAAGTTTATTACATTTGCTACAACATCTCTACCTATGACTTTACCTGTAAAATGAGTATTTTCCCTAATTTCGGGGTCAAAATTTGATCAAATCTTAAAATTTTAGTTTTTGGAAAAATATTTACAATTTTTGGAGGGCTATATCTTGCTAACTATTGGACCCATAGAGGTGGTTTTAGTCTCAGCTTTCAGCAAATTTAATCTACTTTAAAAACGTAAATAACATGTTTCATGAAGAAACTCATAGTTTAGGTATTATAGTGAAGAAACCGCAACAAGAGCGAAAATTTCGCGGTTTTTCGAGTGCTACGAAGTTAGCACAGGTCTTTCGAAGCTGCAAACTTGGATATAGACTACTGGTAACCACATATGAAAAAATCAGAACAAACCGTTAGTCTGCGATTGTTTTTTACTTAAAAAAAAAAGTATATTTTTTTTGTTTTAGAAAAGCGAGAAAATCTGCGCCAAAAATTCTATTCGGACACACTTTGGCAATGATGATGCCTTTTATACAGGGTGAGCTAGTTGAACTTAAATTTCTCACCATTTCAAGTTTTGACACGACATGTCACCACTTGATATTTTATTACTAAAAAAATTAGATAATCTGAAGCAACCAAGTTTTCGTACATTAAAGAAGGTGGATGTTAGCAGAATATGTCAAAAAATAACATGGATTCGATTAAAAATGCCAAGTTGGTGATTTTTTTAATTTTCAGCCTGAAAATCTACTTCAAGCGTACGAGAAAATCGAGGCTATATTGAATGTTATCAATATATGTGTACTTTTAAGTTTGAATATACAGCTTTACTTTTGCTCCATTATAGGAAATTTGAAGGCATATGTTTTCCAATATTTGGACATGACGATGACGTTTAGGTTAAAATATGTAGAAGTATACGTTTAACTACCTGAAATTCCATCGAAAGCAATTTGAAGATGGAAAATGGGTCAGGACCGGCAAAAGTGGACATTTTGTGGTGAATAGAGGCGATTTTTGGTGGATTATACGGCAGATTTTGAGGTAAAAGTTTGCTTTACCCAGCAAGTAATTTCATAATATAGAACACAATAAAAACCGTTTTTTTTGCTATAAACGACTTCAGCCTATTTATTTATTCGAATACTTTTAAAATTATGGAATAAAAATAATGTTGATAATTTTTGAGAAAATTTCGTTAAGATTCATAAGGATAGGAGAATTTACATTTTATCTCTAACGATAAAAATATGGATTAATTGAGTTATTTCTGGCCTAAAGCTAACCGACTAATTCGCGATAATATTGACTGAGCAAATTCAGAATCGATCACTTTAAATGAGACATTGATTTTTCCCATGCGAAAAAATCCGATTTTTTACTTGACAAGTGTTGAAAATTCCAAAATTTCAATTTAATCATTCACCAGTATTTGAAACATTTTGATTTTTGTAGGTATACCTTTATGTCAGATATTTGAAATTATTTCCGAAATCTAAATACCATGTTTTGAAATACTTCTAAAGCTAGTTCTATTAGATTAAATAAATATCCACTTGCTTTCCAACATTCATCGATTACCTTTAAAATACTCGCACTTTTAATTTTAATAATAATTATTTCCGGTAGCTATTTCTCCTTCTCGGTAGATTTTTTCCTAATTAAAACCAGCCTGGTCCGTATAGCAATCCGCAATTAAGGTAGCATGTGTATGGTATATTAAAACTTGTACAGTCATGATTACGCGCCCCAAGCGAGTTATTTTACATGTTAAGGTCTTGTTTCAGGACCAAAAGTGGATTACTGGGGCTAAGTGGAACATCTAGAATTTGCATTATCGGATTATCGTCCTAATACAGATAACCCTTGTTAGGACGAAATTATGTTAACGGGCCTTGTAGGGTTAAGCAAATTTAAAAAAATTGAACCGAAAGCTGTCCTAGGCATTTCCGAATGTGAATCTAAATATGAATTGTTTCTGAATTTATGTACACAATAATAATTAAAAAACCGTTATCATACTCATGCAACCCTAATGTAATCTATCTCATATCTAATCAAATTGATTCAATTTTCATGCATGACGGAACCATAGGGGAGAGACGAAGAGTCTAAAAATAATTTAAAAACTTTATTGAAAAATCAGTCCAGACGTATTTAAATTAATGATGTGCATGATGATGCTCGTGATGATGTTCTCCACTCTCGTCACTTCCACTTTCATCGCTACCGCTATGATCATGGGAATGTTCTCCGAAAATGTGGTTCTTATACAGACATGTCATGACGTGTTTAGATGTTTCTTCATCTGTTGCCTCGTCAACGGCACATTCCTTGACAATTCCTTCAACTTTGTCGGCTTCGTGTACCACGTGCCCAACGTGCGTTTTGACGCCTTCTACACTGATTTTTCCGTCGTCCGTTACCAAGTGAAGTCCTTTGGCCATGCATAGCATGTGTTTGCCGAAGTTTGCGGGAAGAACAGCCTTGTCCTTGTTCTTTTTAATATCTTCGAAGACGGCTTCGTCTATGTGAGTCTCGGGATCGCTTTGACATTTCTTGTGGACTGCTTTGGCGCCATGTGGGTCGTCAGCCTAAAAAGTTAAGAAAACATAACTAAATATATATGTTTTTACAAAAGTGCATTCATGTTCGTACAGCAAATACTTGCATTTTAAAGGTAAAGCTGCATAATTTCATATAGAGACCGTCTTCTAACCGTTATAAATGATTCCTTTATGTAGCAAAATCGCTCTTATACTTATTCTAGCAAAAATGCAAAATCACTCATAATGCTATGACAAAAATCTGGAACATATTGTTAACAAGTGTCATGTGGGTCACCAGCCCACATAAACTGGTCCACAAAAAGATTGGCAAAAGCAAATTTTTTAATTTCAATTTTTGAGGCGATTTTCGGCGCTCGAAAGCATGCCTGGTCCAGGTTAAGCGTTAAAAGTGATTGTGTAAAGAAATGACTGGGGGGTGGGGGAGGAATATGATATTTTTGATATAGGAAGCTGTGTGTGTACCATTTTCTTTAGGCGCATTGTATCTAGAGAGTAAGCTGATGAATGCGTTACGGAAACCTAATAAAATGTGTGATACGGCGATGCGAACGTTACGAAATGTGTGACACCAACGTTATAAAATAGGTGATATGGCTAGGAAAAAATTTTGGGCAATGGAAAGCTAATATTAATATTCCAGACGTATTTACCTATTTCCGGTTAACGTTAGATACAAAATTTTATAAAAACATGGTAACGCAATTTTCAGAACCCTGCAACATGAAACTGAGTTGCGGGGTTTTCAGGAAGTTGTCAGGTTTTGGGAACCCATTTTGTTCAAATATTTAATTTTTTTGGAAAATTTCTCAAAATATGGAACTTTTGTCAATGCGCTTTTGTCTCAAAATAAAAGTTTTCAATTTTTTGATTAGCCTTATCTCAGTGCATACAGGGTTTAACAAATTCACATCTGACCAATGGGATCTCGCAAATTTAATATGCTTTTTAGAACGTTAAACTCAAGTTTTGAGGTAAAAATTTCTTTTGACGTATTCAGCACTCTTTTTCCTAGGTAGGAAATGAAGCTGAGCCGTCATGTAACGCTCATTCCGGTTTTTTTTTACGTCAAATATTTTTCTCTCGAAAACGGCTGCTAGTGGAAGTTTGGGATTTGGCAAGTTTTTAGGTACCACTGATTTTTCGTTTTCCAGTTATTGCGTCACATTATGTACTATTTTTCAAAATTTCACATTGATATGCGATAACTGTCGAAAAAATGTAGTTAATTTTGTTGAAATTTTCTGGGCACATTCGTTTTGACGGTCCTGTTGAAACTGACGAGAATAGAAAAACGGCAAGTATTTTTCGGGGGTGAATATTAAAAAAAAAGGTCATTTTGAGTCGTCCGAGAAAATAGCGAGGATCGAAAAAGCCGAGAGGACAGTTTCTAGGTGAAATATATGGAAAAAAAATAAAAATTTGTATTTTTTGAATTTTGACACGACATGTCATTATATATATTTTTTTTATTAGAAAACCACATAATCTTGACCAACCAAACTTTCGTATATTATAGAGGGGGGACACGAGTAGAACATGCTACAAAATTGTATCGATATAATTAAAATTGTCGAATTTGTAATTTTTTTTTGATGCTTTTGTAACATTATGGGAAATTTGTGGGAAGTTCTGCGTCTTTCGATATTTTGATATGACCTTTAGATATTTAGAAATTTAGATTTATACACTTAATTGCCCGAAATCTTATTGATATCGGTTTGAATCAAAAATGGATCGGAATAGGAAAACGTGGAAATATTTTGGTGATTACAAGCTGTTTCTGGTAGATTTTATAACAAATTTCAATGAAAATTTTATGTGTAGCTTATCGATACGTATAGTTTTTGTGGTATGCAGATTTATTTTCTCGAAATTTCATTCTAAACGACTTGAATCAGGGCATATTAGCCAGTATCGGAGAACTTGTACATTTTCTTACCAAAAAGCAGCGGTTTCTGCTGTTTTTATGAGATATTTATTTAAAATTAAAGTAACTAAAAATTCAACTCTATCGCCCCAAGATTCTGTTTCTCTTAAAGATATCTACGAGTAAAACATCAATATTTCTATAAAAATAACATAAATCCAGCGTTTTTTCTATTTCCTGAAAGATTTACATTTTGGATATAAGCTGTTTTTAAAATAAATGCCTCAATTATTCGTATCATTTCTCCAGACAAATAATATATCTTCTATACAAATTGTGTAGATATCGCATAACCCATTAAGTATTGTTTGTTATTTTTTTATACATTGACTTCTGTCCGTTTCGATGTTTTTTCTGACTCTATTTGAAGAGATCATAAAATTTATTTTCGATGTTTTTTCTGACTCTATTTGAAGAGATCATAAAATTTATTTTACGTTCTAGTTTTGTCTTCCCTGTAAGTTGGCGTCATTTGATTTCAAATACAGCGTTTCGCCATAGAGGGCCAATCATCAGTTTAATTTTTTAAAATACAGATCAGAATTTTTATTTAATTTTTTTTAAAAGGATTCGATCTCTCAAAACCAAAAACGTCTCATATCATATTTATCAGAAAATTAACATGTGTTGGAATTTCCGATGAAAAGTAATGCCTTAGATAGACATGGAGTAATCTTTTATGATCTGTCGTATTCATAAAAGGAAGCTTACAAGAATACTTCAAATAAAATGTAGTATTTGGGGGGGGGGGGGG
>JAEQML010071015.1:0-16414 GCA_016904865.1 Pissodes strobi | reverse complement strand
TCATCTGTCAAAGTGTCAAATATATATTTATTTGTTCGTTCAACGTATTTTTCTATGTTTATTTGTGATTGTTACCGCTGACGGGTTCTTATTTTAAAACTAATAGACTAATTTTAAGTGCGAAAAAGCAGCAGAACAAAACGCTTTTACCTATGAGTGCAGTATATAATGTAAGTTGATACAAAAGTGCAGTTTTAAAAATATATAAAGAGTAGGATTATCCTATTATACTACTTCTTTAACATAGTCCTATTCGTATTTAGCATAATTTTAAGTCTTAAAAAACGTTTTTAAGCGTTAAAAAGGCGACCTTGAGAGTTTCCAATTAGGGAAAGGAAGGTTCTTTCTTTAAAGTCTCCGGTTTGGTGCCGTCTTTGTCATTTTCCTTAAGAAAGAAAATTATATATTGTCAAGTGGAAGTGTTCTTTCTGAATTTCACTGTCTAAATTTCGATAATAAGATCACAATATCAAAAGGAAGGCAAGTTTAACAGCAATAATAATTATAAAAAAAGTAAAACGTACATTATTTAGGTTAAAAGGAGATTGATTTAAAGAAATAGAAATTATAATTACTAAATGTAATAAACTCATTTAGATACCTATTACGAAATACGCTAAACATTAATAATTAATGTATTTAAGGATAGATTTATGTTTAAGGAATTGGATAATCCCACCCTTATATATCAATTTAATTACATCTGTACATTTATTTTTATTTTGTTATAGAGAGTTTCTGATGGTTTAGGAATATCATCAGCCACTGTGCAAAGAATGCATTCAAATGCAGTTCAGAAAGATGTTGACTTTAAAACCAAGCAAATGCTGCAATTATTTCCTCTCGTAGAGAGCCTCTTCACAAAGTTCATAGCCATACTATAAGGATACGCATATACACTATGTATGAGAAAGGTAATCTGCATTTAATTTTTCATTATTTTGAATAATTTATTCATCATTTTGGTTTTGTTGTAGGCGAACATATCACACGGCGTTCATTGCAAACGAATCTGATAAATTTTGACGGAGTGCAGATATCTACTACATCGTGTCCTAAGACTTCCTCCCTATTACTACTAATATAATCCTATTGAGATGGTATGATCAGAATAGAAGCGTTTACTATGATATTTGTATCAGTTCGATACATCATGTCACAAGGAAAGCTGTTAAATTTGTGGAATGAAGCTCTTCAAAAGGTAAAAATGTAGTACAACTTTTAGATATTGCTATTTTGTAAGAGAACTCTGTTTTAGATTACACCAGAAAAATAGAAAAATATGTTCATCACACAAATGCTACAATTAGCAAGGACTGGAAAAAGGAGCAATTGATAGATGTTTTGGATATATTGACCTTATTTCTTGTGATCAGATGATGATGAGTATTATTTTAGCGATCACTAGGAAGCAATATAATTTAGTGTGCTCATAAGCACAGAAGATAATATTACCCCTTTCGTAAAACATTGGGGCACTATGATACAAGAACCTTAAATTACAACATTCCTTTCCATCGATTGTGTGATATGGTTTTTTATAATGAATGAATTAATGTGTTTTTTATGGCTAGTTAAATTATAGTGTTTTATTATCTTTTGTCTTGTTTGTCATTTGTGCCTCCCAATGAGTTTTGTGGCTGGGTGATCGATACATGCCAATAGTATTTTAATATTGTATAAGTTTGTGTAAAGAAAAATAAGATTTTCAGTTGTTAAGGTTAAATTATTTATGCCAGACCTTTACTGTTGTTGTATATGAATCATGTTATAGCTTACTTTTGGTTATATAAAATGTTTTGTTTTCCATTTCATAAACATTTGGGAGTTATTTGGATATAAATTAGCATATTGTTTTCGTTTTCTATCATACTTGAATTTAATTTTATGGTGTCAATCTACTCTACTTTATTGAAGTTACTTCATGTTATTTTGGATTATAACTGAGGTATAACAAATGTCCTATGTTAAAAATAACGTAAATATTATTAAAAGTTTGAACTAAGGCCGTAATGGTGATATTTACAGCTACATAAACATATTAAGCAAAACCTGTACAAAAACGAAATAAACTTTTACGAACCTAAGCGTTTAAACCGTTGCACAACACAAAACTTACCTACATATATGAAACTAAAGAAAAGGTACATGTTTGAGGTATTTCAGATTTATTTACTACACAACAATGCTATACTGTGAAAAGATTAATCAAATGATAAAAACAACAAAAACCGTAGCTAACCGAGAAATAAAATTGCATTTATAGTCAAATTTAAATATAATATGACAGTTTACTGCAATGGTAAATTTCTGTTTTTATTAATTTATTTACTGCACTTTACAGATGCTTGTAAGTTCACAATCTTATGAGAAATAACAATAAATTGGTAAAGAAAGGTCCAAGTCACATTTCAGTTGCATATCTGATATTAAAAATGTCTTTGTGATTTTTGATACTCTTTTATCAGCCAAGTTTGTTTCACAGTACATTGCCTTTGAATTGAGTTAAATGTTTCTTAAATTTACCACATATCAATATCGCATGCATATTGTAGTTTCTCATAGCAAAGATTCCACTGATTCTAAATTTCACAGGCTTTCGATATGTTTGCCTTCTCATAAGATAACAAAACTCCAGTATATCTAAGAATTTCTGCTGGAAATTTTCACTAGAATGCTATAGTATTTCCGTTTGTATTTGTAATTTAAGTTCCCATTGCAAATCTCAAATTTCTTTTCATCACCTGCAAAATAGATTGCATAAAATAAAATATTCATATTGGAGACCAAATATCTTACCAGAAAGAAAGACGCATATGCACAAAATAGGATATTTTGTGCGCATATGTATCAGTTAGTTTCTTTAAATTGAATCTATGAATCACCAGCATGACATGTTATTTGTTATTGTTTTGTGAATTCACTAAATTCAGCATTCAGCGTCCCATCTAACCTAACTTTCGAGCCGTCCGTTTTGCCGAAAATAGAAAGTTATCGCACAAGTAAAAAGGACAAGCAGTAATAAAGTAGCTCTTATTTTGACATTTGCACATGCGCAGATATGGCGGAGCCTTATATTTCCCTTAATAAGGAATAAGGATAGTGCGTGACTTTATTTATGCAGTCTGGGTCGTCCTTATATTTTCCTTATTTCACGGTTCGTGTATAAACGTACATGTTCGTCAGTTCCTCCATGTAAGCAAACTGTTTTCGTTTTGATTTTTTTTACTATTCGAGAAACACAACCTGCTTACGTTCTATGTAATTTATGCTTAGATTTAGTAGTTTGGAAAAAAAATGGCAAGACAACTGACAACCAAAAGAAATAAGAGGAACAAAAAATAAAATAGAAACAAGGTTTTTGCAATAACTCTAAATGTAACAACAAAATAAAGTACAGCAGTATTTTAATAATGGCGACCTGAATACTGCTTGACAGTAATAAAACAAACTGCGATAACTGTCTATTAAGTGGATCATGCGCGAATCGTAAGTTATGGCTCCTGTCAAGACTTGTGAATCAATTTAGGACATGCTTCAAAACTAATATGTCGTCATGATTTAAAGGCGCCCGAGTTGGCAACAATGCACAGTTATTTCCCATAAGAAAAGCATTGCCATAAGGCGCAACGCTAACTTTTGAGCGTGAATTGAACTATAGCATGAAATCTCGGACGGTTTGAAGCCTCCGGAGTTTGCGCATAGCGATAAAAGCGACGCTTATATCGCTGTGCGCAAACTCCGGATGGCTTCAAACCATCCGAAATGTCCTGCTAGAACAAACCTATTTTAATATGGTATAATCAATGAATAAAGAATAGGAAGGAAGGAGCAAAATACATATTGACATTAGACCGGATTGGTTCTTGCATATGGCGACCCAGATTACCAGTGGCGTCTTTTAAAACGATTGCACAACAAAAAAATAAATATTTATACTATGTATTTATATAGTTTTGTTCTTTATTACTTACTGGTACAGTGATCTCAATAAAAGTTATAATTTATAAATATTGCCAACATGTATTTAAAAATACGTGCGTTTTAACTTTGGTAGATACTTTAGGTATATTCAAAATATAAAAAATAAATTCCTTAGGATAAATTTCAGATGTGTAAACTTCATTTTATTAGCTAAATACCTATATAAAGAAATCTTGGGAAAATACCAAGAAAAAGTGGTGTGTGAACAATTTTGTTTTAGTTATAATATGCTCTGTTTTCCCATTAATTTTTTGGAAAATTATACCTGTTTTCTAGGTTAATAGGCAAGGTGAAGTTTTAAATAAAAAAGATCACCAATTGACAATTATTCTAAATTACATGAATGATTATTACATGATGGTTACGAGGTATGTAAAAAGCGGCACTTATCCGGAAAAGAAACGGAAACGTTGATAATTTTTGTATCTAAATGTTAATGTAAACATATAAGTTTAGGCACCTTAAATTTACATACAGTAATTTTCATATTTGAAATGGAAAAGTATCAAACATAACGTTAAAAATGTTATCCGTTAAATCCTATAGCTTGCCTTTAAAATAACACTAAAATATCTAATAAATTAGTGGGCCTTAAGATATTTTGTAAAATTTTCTGTAAATTGCTGTCATTTACCATTTTTTTTTTGGATTTTTCTTTCCAGTAATTTTTTTTTAGTACTTAAACGACTGAGTAAATAAAATGAAAACTAATTTTTGGAAATTTGTGGTTGGATTTGTTTTAAATAAGGCATTGACAGTATAGTATATTATACTCATTCTGACGTTATGTTTGGATGCTTCCTACGTTTTGATGATATTTCTTGTGTTTACAGCTATTTTTTGCGATTTACTTTCATTTGGAACATTGTTTATTTCTTTAGTAATAATTTTGGATATTGCGTTATTTCATATAGTGTTTAATTAGATATTTAGTGGTGTGTATTTTGGATTAAAGAAGCAAAGTAAACATGGTTAGTTGTGCAGCTTGTGGCCCTTCTAAAACTCCAACAAATTCAGAACTTGGGATAACATTTCATCGGTAAGTAGGTACCTACTTTACCCCTTATTTTTCTGGTTTTTACCATTTAATAAAGCAAAATAATTATAAATTCTGTGATTATTAACAAATAGGTGACAGAGCTAATTATGGGCGTATCCGTAAAAAATATATCATTAAAAATCATTTTTTGCAAGAACATTGGACAGTGCTAAAAGTAATAAATACTTTTCTTTTATACTTGACATGTTAAAGTTTATACTGCCAATAAACTGCTAAAATTAGTTATTTGAATATATTTGGGCATTTGAAATGCAAAAATAAGCAAAATATGGTTAGATAATAGTGGAGTAGTTTTTAAGTGTGCTTCTTATTAAAAATAATATGTACTACCTAATTTTATTGAAGAAGCACCCTTCAAAACTAACGCACTATTCTCTAACCATATTTTGCTTATCTTTGCATTTCAAATGCCCAACCAAATATATTCAAATAACTAATTTTAGCAGCAGAATAAACTTTAACATGTCAAGTATAAATGACAAGTATTATTTTTAGCACTGTCCAATATTCTAGCAAAAATTGATTTTTAATGCTATATTTTTTACGGGTACGCTCATGATTAGATCTGTCACCTATTTGTTGACAATTAGACAATTTATAATTTTGCTTAATTAAATGGTGAAAACAGAAAAATAAGGGGTAAAATACCTACTTACCGATAAAATGTTATTCCAAGTTCTGAATTTCTTGGAGTTTTCGAAAGATCACAAGCTGCACAAGTAACCATGTTTACTTTACTTCTTTAGTCCAAAATACACACTTTTACCACTAAATATCTATATAAACACTATATGAACAAACGCATTATCCACAATAACGTTACTAAACAAATAAACAATGCTTCAAATCAAAGTAAAAGGCAAAAAATAGCTTTTAACACAAGAAATGCTATCAAAACGTAGGAAGCACCAAAACATAACGTCAGAATGTGTCATATTATGGTTCTTCCGCAGCCTCCTCGATGTCACAGGAGTTCGTCGCACGTATTAAGTGTCAAACGGCGCATAAGCTCCTTCCTTTCTCTTCTTTATTCTTTGGGTATAATGAACAATCGCAGCTGATAATTTTAAATATATTGGCTTTTTTCAACTGGAAATGGAACAAGTCCGAAACGGAATCGCACTTCAAATTATTGAGAATGTGATACAGCGAACCGCAGATGCAAGAATGTGATAAAATCAGACCAGGATGACGCTTCCAGGGGTCTTGTGATTTATAGGTATCTACGATTTCGCGAATTATTTTTTTTATTACCAAGGAGGTGTCATATAGAGTAGTTTAAGCCAAAAAAATTGGAGGATCCCCCACATTTGAGCCGAGAAAAAAAAAACCCAAAGTTCGAGTTTTGAGGTGAATTGACGCAGAACGAACCAAGTGCCTCTACTACTTTTCCAGTTGGAAAGTGAAATTGAAGGTGGCAATAATGAAATTTTAGTAAGCGACGCAAAGGTCGGACACAGTGTTGGCAAAAGTTGCACATTTCAGCCGATTTTGGGTATGGCTTGGGTTAGCACTTTTCCTTTTGTTGAGCCCCGGAGCGACCGGAGGTCATGCGTGAAGTGAAATATGACTTTAAGGAGAAAAATATTAATGTTGGAATATATTTTGAATGGTGGACAGCGGAATATATATTTGGGGAAATACATGCAAGCTGCTGTATATCCACGATAATACGGCTCTTGGAATTTTTTGTTTACATTTCACACATTCTTCTAAAGATAAAACACACAAAAATATCCAAGCCTTTCTTCGCGCAAGTCCAAGCTAACCCAAACTAACTAAAGCTAACCCAAACTAACCAAGGCATAGCCAAACTAACCAAAGCTAACCCAAGCTATCCGAAATTGTTTCGCGTACGCTTGAAAGGCTTGCGCTTGGTGCAAGCCTTTCTTTACGCAAGTGCGTAGTGGCTTAAACGAGACGAAACTAACCAAAGCTAACCCAAACTAACCAAATCTAACCCAAGCTTACTGAAATTGTTTCGCCTAGGCTTCGCGCAAGCCTTTCTTTACGGAAGTGCGTACTGGCTTAAACGCGACGAAACTAACCCAACCTAACCAAAGCTAATCCAAATTAACCAAAGCTAACCAAAACTAAACAAAGCTATCCCAAACTAATCAAAGCTAACCCAAACTAACCAAAGCTAACTAAAATTGTGTCGCCTAGGCTGGCGCGAAGCGCAAGCCTTTCTTCACGCAAGTGCGTAGTGGCATAAACGAGACGAAACTAACCCAAACTAACCTAAACTAACCCAAACTAAGTCAAAAAATTAAAATGACTTATTATGTTTAGAAAAATATTTATAATGTAAAACAGAAACACGTTTTCGTGTAACTGATTTCAGTATTATAGAGTCGAAAAAATGAAAATAATGCATTTCCACAAAAAATTTTTTTATGATTTTGTATTTGGGGAGGTTGCTCTATACTAAATAAACAAATATTTCTTACATAACTGATTTCAGCTAAGCGAAAGTTGATCCCATGCACGACACAAGGAGGTAAACGGTATAGTATTGCGCACCGCTGCCGAGCTGTGACGTAGCTTGCGTTAAGTCTCAGACATAGCGCGCATTTAAAATACATTGGTTTCACGACAAGAATTGCGTAGATTTAAAATCTATGAAATTTAGAAATAACTTTTGATTTGACAAGTAGTAAAAAATGTTTTTTCTATGTGATAAGATGTTTTTCATGTGGAGAAATAATTGCTTATCCAATTATACTACTAGTAAATTCAGTTGCTTTGACGACAGTGTGTTGAGATTGCTTTCTAAAGTATACAATTGAAATAAATATACAGTATTTTTTTATGTTATTAGTTATTATTTTCACAACGTAGAAGCTAAAATGTTTTGTCAAAAAATAAATTCTTATTATTCTTTTTTACAAATTATTTAATTATTAAATAAAAAAATTATTAATGAAATATGTTTTTAATTTGACTAGGTATAAATACATAGTACACAGAATTTACAGTTTAATAATAAAAAGGCCTGTCAGGTAAGTTTAATAAAAAAAGATAATTATTTAAGAAAAAAATTTAACGATATTATTGTTTCAGATTTGTAAATATCTGCATTTTCTTGTCCATCTTCCTTTTACAATTCTGAAAATTGATTTGTCTGTTTAACAGTCTTAATCTTATATAAGCTTCTTTTCACACCGTTTTCGGTTGGCACGTCCAAACTATGATTGTCCATGTCCAAATCCATCATAGCTCTATTGGAAACTATTGTTTCACTAATTTTTCTTCGTTTTGCCATACGAGAAGACCTATCTGAATTACCTTTATTTTCCTTTTCAGATATATTTAACGTAGGTACGGCATCCTGTTTAAGACCTCTCTTAGTTTTTGACGTATAATTTAATAAGTTCTCTTTAAGTGTAGGCTCAGCAAAATAAACGCTCTCAAAATGAACAGAACATATGTAAGCTAAAAGTTATATGTATTAGTTTTTTTTTACAAATTAATTACAACCTATCACATAATAGACCACCTAGTTACTTAAATACATACCATTCTTTACGTTTATCTCATATTCCCGTCTACACGCAATGATCCACCTTTTACATAGCTCTTTATTTTTTGGGAAACGAAAATATCTAATATTACTGCCTTGAGTAGATTTAGTGTACCTAGTTATTACACTTTGCCACAGCACATCCAGGCAATCAAATAATTCAACATTCACAGTTAGAAAACCACGATGTCAATTTGTTCAATATAACTCAAATGCAGCGTATTGATTTTCTTACGCAACGAACGTCAATGCGCGAACTCGACGAGTTTTGGCTGCCGGAATACTATACCGTTTCTCCTTGTGCCGTGATCCCATGTCTTTTCAGTCTCAAACGTCTGGCAACAATGTGCCTTCTTCAAAATATCTATTTCCATGGTGACTTGTGACATTTGACAGTAAAAAGGGGGATGCTTAGCTTACAATTATAGTTACAAATAAAGTTTTATTTTGTTTCATGGGGCCATGGGCCGGGCCGCCTTAAATTAGGACCGGGACAAAACGGAAGCCGCTCGTTCTACGCAAATGTCTCCTGGTTAATATTTTTACCCGAGAATTTTCAGGTGTGTATTGTCTATATTTGTAGTGCTTTTTCGAAGTGGTGCTGAAAATTTGTGTCAAAACTCGAACTTTGGGATCATTTTTTCGGCTCAAATGTGGCGGATCCTCCGATTTTTTTTTGGCTTAAACTACTCTATAGGACACCCCCTTTCTAATGAAAAGAAAAAAAATTGCGAAATCATAGATACCTATATGTCACAAGACCCCGCTTCCAGCATGTCTTCCAAGCAAGAGACCACCAAATCCAAAATTACAAAATATTTCGGGACACAATTTATTCCATGTACGCCAGAAAAGAATATGGAAGATTGGCAGCAATAAGACAAATATTCAGGGAAAAAATTGAATATTTTGTGTCTTCCCTCGACTACTTAAGAAGATGGATCAAAAGCATAGGCTTCAAGTGGAAAAAATCAAATAATAGAAAATATTTGATGGACTTGCCAGATATTATTCATAAGAGAAATAGAAATTTAGGTCCGGAAGGTTTTACTCCAGTTTTCATTGACGAGACGTGGATCTTTAGGTAAGGGATCATTTCGTAGTAGCTGGCAAAATGACACCAAGCACAGTGATTCAAGAAAAATCAGTGAAGGTAAAAATATGTTATCTTTTTTAAATTTCTTTTTTTAAATAACAACTGGTGCCTTGTAAATCTTCATAATTCTGTGTTTCATATTTCTATCAGCTTATAAAAGTACAAACAAATTTAAAAAAGTAGGTCTATTAGGACAGTTTGAAAGCTATTGCCCTTCAAAATCTCTTCGCGGATCTCTCAAAAAATCGCAGCGAAAATATTAATTTGACGTATTTAAGGATTATTAAGGATTATGAAACTCATAATATTGTTCCGCGGTGAATTTCTGGGAGACCTTATAAAGCGCCGTACTCTAAATGATATTTGATTTTTTTTTAATTTTTTTTTCTTGTTAAAAATAATTCATGAGGGAATTTGACTCTATGTACCTACTATGTACATGGAACATTAGCTATTAATTATATTAAGCCAAAGCCTGGCCTAAGCCAGGTTGGAAAAAGGTGAAGGGGAGGAGTAACAACCTCGTTAAAAAAACAGGGTTTATCTGGAACCCTCTAAGCTGCTGCCTTGTAGAGGGATATTGGCTTATCAAAGGCTAAAGTAAGACAACCTTGACTAGAATAATACCCGGTCCTCCAGGATTGTGGGTTGGATCGCAGGATTAGCAATCCGGCATCTGGAAAACATCTAATAACTGCTCAAAACCCCAAAACCCAGCTTCGGAGCTCGGACGGAACTCCACGACTAAGACACAAGCATCGCAAAAGGAAAATGATTTTTGGAACATGGAAGGTACAAAGTTTAACAGGAAAAATAGAAGATGTAGAAAGAGGTCCTATAGAGATAAAAATAGACATAGCAGCCCTGACAGAACCCAAAAAGAAAGGAAATGGCATTGAACAACAAGGAAACTACATACATATCTTTAGCGGCGTCCCAAACAGTAACAGAGCCAGCAAAGGTATATCCATAGTAATAGACAAGCGATACAGAAATAAACTAACGGATTGGGAGCCAGTAAGCGAAAGAATAATAACAGCGAACTTAACTCTTCATGGAAACAAAATAACGGTCGTCGGTGTCTACGCGCCCTAGTGGGAGAAAAAGATGAATTTTATAGTCAGCTAGGTCTATTGCCAAAATAGGAAAATAAAGAGAATTGATTATACTGGGAGACCTAAACGCCAGATCTGGAAAGAACCAGCATTCCGACGTGGTCGGTAATCATGGCGAAGAAGTGCTGAATGGAAATGGTGAGAGGCTTGTTAGTCTTTGCAGCCAGTACAATCTGAAAATTCTTAACAGCTTCTATCAACACAAAAACATCCACAAATATACTTGGCATCAAGATACAAGACATTTAAGGACAATAATAGATTATATTATTATAAAACAAAACGCAAAATTCAAAGTAAATGATGTCAGGGTACACAGATGTATAGAATGCGGATCTAATCACTTTCTTCTTAAAGCAAACTTTAAAATCCCATTTAACACCATTAAAACTGAAACTGAAGCTAAAAGTGCAGAAGAAACTAAGCTAAAGTGTACTAAACTACTAAATATAACCTAAAGGCTCTATATCAAGAAAGTGTTAGACAGCTATACCAAAATCGTCTAAACCAGAAACTTAACGAAGACTGGGAGTCTCAGGAAAGAGGCCTGAACATATAGTTGACTCAATACAGTGAGTAGCCATAGAAGCGCTTGGAACAGAAGACCTAAACAACAGAAATAAAGTCATAACATGGAGTGAAGACATGGAAAGGCAAAAAGAGCGGAAACAGGAAGCATACAAAAAATGGATCCATACAGGACGTAACCGGATCGAGAGCTTTATAGAACAGAATAGAAGAATAGAAAATGTCAGGAACTAAACACACATATGGGCGGAACAAGATCATCAGAAGTATGGAGATTTGTTAGATCACTTGGACAGAATACCACCAATAGATCAAATATTTCCCCGATTGATATTAATAGGTGGAAGAAACACTACTCTGATGAACTGACAGAACACCGGCCTCAGTACCTGAGCGATTCACCCAGAAGATACAATATTGAGGGACCTAAAGACCGAGTAACAGGAAAAATGGTTATATCGGTGATTATGTCAATGAAAAAAGGGAAGGCAAGCGGTCCCGATGGCATACCAGCTGAATTAATCAATGCGGGTTCAAAAAAACTAATTCTTATGTTAGGACCATCTTTCGAGCGTTATGTGAATGGAGAACAAATACCAGACACCTGAAAGGAGGGATGGATTACACCGATCCATAATAAAGGACGAAGGGAAGATTTTTAACAACTACAGATGCATATCGATCACGAGCACCCTAAGTAGAATCTACGGGAAAATATTTAGGAACTTGGTAGAAGAAGAATATGTCGGTCGATAATATATTCAGTATTCCCCAACTTACAGAATAAAAAGTAGCCACAAATAGAGAAATTCACCTACTATTCTATTCGTTGACCTTACAAAAGCCTACGACAATGTACTAATACCAAAACTATGGCAAGTACTCGAAGAATCGAACATCAACAATACAATACTAAAAGCCATAAAACAGCTGTACAATAGCTCCTCGTCCAGAATAATTAAGATTGGTAATAGATTGTCCGCAAGCTTTCTAGTGTCGAAAGGTTTTAGGCAGTGCTGCTGCATGTCAGCAACTTTGTTCACGATATACCTGCATGGAGCGCTAGTAAAATGGAGACGATCATGTGAAAGAATGGGAATGCAGGTAGACGACTTAACAACCCTCTATCCGCTCCATTTCGCGGACGACCAGGTTGTAGTGGCACAAGACTACGACGATTTGGAATTTATGACCATGCGACTATATAGAGAATATGAAAATCGGGGCTCTCAGTAAATTTGAAAAAAACAAGTATCTATCTTGGTGTGGGAGGCCAGCGCCGTGACTTATTACTTAACACGTGTGAGAAAATAGAGGGATGCGACGACTATATATATTTGGGAACAAAAATAGAGGGCTCTGGACGTACGGAAAAGGAAATTGAAGAAAGCATTATAAAAACAAAACAAGTAATTGGAGCGCTAAACTTAGTCCTGTGGTCTAGGAGCCTCTCAATAGAAAGAAAACACCAAATATATAATACTCTCTTTAAACCAACACTACTATATGGCTGCGAAGGCTGGCAACTATCCAAACGTATAGAGAATAGACTCCTAGCCGTGGAAATGGACTACTGGCAAAGATCAGGAGGTATTTCAAGAATGCAGAAAGTAAGAAACGATCGAATAAGGGCACAAATGAAAGTGGAAGCCAACATAGTAGAAGAAATACAGCAGCGGCAACTCTGCTGGTATGGCCACGTAAAACGAATGGAGGACGAGCGATTACCAAAGAAACTTATGAACTGGGTCCCAGTAGAAAAAAGAAAGCGCTGCCGACCAAAGACCACATGGTTACCGACGAGGATGGAGACACCGAACCGGAAGGCGACGAACGCCATTTTCACAAATAAAATATTTCAATTTTTCCTTGTTTTATTTTGGAAACCATGCTTATGCTCAAAAAATATTGAATCAATATTCACACTAGTTCAACTATAAACGCTTGCAGTCTAATTAGCTTATTAATTTCATTTTCGGAAAAGTCTATACGAAGTCAGTGTATAAACGGCTAGGAAATTGGGGTACGATCAATTTCTTAGAGATTTGCATTGAAATGCATAAAATAAAAATCAAAATCCTTATTGACGGCTCCTCATACTCGGGCCACCGAACAGGTATAACAATAAAACCGAGCACTATAGCCTCAAGCGATAGACGAGAAGATTTATACCTTGCTTATACCTTCCTATAATAAAATATAAATACTATAGTAAATAAAACAAATGTTATTATAATAAATAATCTATTCATAAGTATTTAATTATAACGACATAATTGTTTATTTGCCATAGACAATTTTTATAATATTAAAAGCAATTTGGAAACAAAACACACTACAACAGTTAAATGCGCTCCGCTATGAAAAGGTTTGGTTATAGAGGATCGCCGGATTATTTATGGGGGCCAGGTGGCAGGTAATCGTATTATTGCTATATCTGTTCGGTGGCCCGAGTATATAGCATTTAAATCGTATGATTTTAACGACAGTCAGTGCTGTACCACGTGGTTTTGATCATATACTCCTACTTTTTCTTATTAACTTTTTATGTAATGCCGACATAAAAAAGATACTCTTAAAACTCAATTATGCTAGCAATCAAGCAAACGTTGTTTAAAATATTATGTATTATTCCTGTGTATAATTATGAAAAATATAATTAATTCAATATTTTTCCACGCACGCTTATGTCGAATTATTCAAAGGAAATGCCGGCTGTCAATCGAGTTTTGATTTATTGCTGTTTACACTGACTTCGTATAGACTTTACCAAAAAATTCTGTTATGCATTCAAGCGGGAAGCTATTTAACAATCTACCAGTCAGCACGCGTCGAACTTTAAATTTCGTATTCTTAAAAATGAGGTGAAATCTGCTCCTATCCTAAACATTTTACAATTCATTTTAAGAAGCTTCCATAAACTGATCATTCAATCGCTATAAAATTTGTTTGTTTGTAGTTCCTTTGGGAACTTTTGCGACAATTTTTTTAATTCTATTATTAAATTTAATTACTACTTTGTTAAAAATGTATTTATATTTTTGATTTTCACTGATAATTCAATATTTTAAGGAATTGTTTAATAAAACGTAAAAAGCTACGTGACATTTATTGGGTCATCAAAACAAAACCGAAGTTTCTATCTTGGAAGTTAATATAGAAAATAATAATCAAGGGTAAGAATAAATGATTGATAGACAATTTTAGACCGTGAACCTTTACTGAAGTCTATAGATCAGCCAAGAATGCTGTAAAAAATATAAATAGTTTCAAAACAAGTTTACAGATGAAATTTGCGACTAAATTATTTTTCAAAAATTTTATATTTAATTGGGCGCATGTCACAATTCAAGCGTTCTTAAATTCAGACAATATTATATTTTATAATAATGTATTATAATTATTTACATTTCGTTAACAAATATCACTCAAGCATTTGTCCAGAATAAACTTACATGTCATACACTCAAGATTGATTACTTAAATACAACTTGACAAACAAATATCAATTTCCTCCATGAAATATGTACGTACCTCTTGGTTGTTTACATTCAAAATTACCCGAGTGGATATCAGCAGGATATCAATCGGTCGTTTATTTTCGTCAATATCCAAGCTACCAATCATTCATTTAAAATATAAGTTTGTCTATTTTAAACAAACAATAACCAAACGTTTGGAATTACCCTTGAATTTAAAATCAAAATGGATTGATACATGCTAATCTCCGAAGGTGAAAGTATGTAAGCATATATCAGAATACTGTTACAAATTTCTATATTTAATAACTTTAATTTATACATAGAAGGTTTTATTTACTGTAATATAGCAATAATAGTAATATGAAGCACTGATCTCATACTACTAAAATACGAGCGAAAATTTAATAGAACATGCTTACGTATTTACTTAAGCATCTGCTATTTGGTGTTACTAGTAAACTGAGTTAAAAGGGAGCTTAAAACCCTGCGTACTCTAGACATCCTATGTGTATGTTCGCATGTCACGAACATTTATGCTAATAGGAAGTGCCTGAGCGTGTGCCTCCTTATGTTGTTTTGGTGTATCTCTTGATTCGCAAGGGCGGGCAAATCCATTTATCGTGTATAGAGTTAGACGTAGTATGCAGGATTAAGACTCAATTGTCGTTTTTATTCCGCTGATTACTTATAATTAGGTAACAATTTCCTGTAAAAGAATAAGTTTGTAGTACATATGATTAGACCTTCTAATCGTCATAGGCTGATATCTTATATCAGTTTTATAGGATATTATTTATTTTCTTGCAAAAATATTAGCAGATACCCACCCAATCATTTGTAAATTATTATAGAAGGATGAACGTTGAGGTAGGTAGATATAGAGACAAATTCTGTTGTGTAGCCCTAATTTATCTAAGCGATCGTCAGAAAGTGTTCGGTCATAAAAAATGTACCGGGGTATAAACTAGCCCCCCCCCCCGGTAACTGTTTTATTTATTATCATACGGGGAAAGAAAAAAACTGACATAGAGGGGACTTTTTTCCTTTAACAAATCTGTATTGTAATTTCCCGTAATCTGACATATATGCGAAGGGTGACAAAAAGTATATATTTTTTAATGAAATGCCCTGTATATTTCTGGCTGAATTGAAAGATCTTTTTTTTTTTGAATTGAAATATATGATACAAGTTGACAGTTGGTTCAGCCGCTTTTACGTTATTTAATTTTATAGTTGCACTGAATATACATTATCTTGATGCACGTTGCCATGATACTGCATAGAAATCTACAACTATAAAATTAAATAACGTAAAAACGTCTGAACCAAATATCAACCTGTATGGTATATTTGAAATGAGAAAAAAGAGATCTTTAATCCTAGCCAGAAATATACAGGGTATTCCAATAAAAAATATATACTTTTTGTCGCCCCTCGTATTAATGCAAAATTGCCAGAAATTATAATACCGATTTGCAAAACGTAAAATTTCTTCTATATGTCCGTTTTTTATTATTTTTTCCGTATGATAAAAAATAAAAACGTTCCGGGGGGTGCTATTTTATACGAAGTCATCCGATATAAGGTCATTGGACATATTTTGACCAATAGGCAACTAGTTTATTT
>MU195208.1:4539-16417 GCA_016904865.1 Pissodes strobi | reverse complement strand
TCATCATACGTTGAACCTCGTCATAAAATATTTCTGATAGAATCTTTTCTCAGTTTTTTTTCTCCAATTTTTAAATTTGACCGTGGGGTTTTTATTTTTAAGCATCGCATGACATGCTATAAATTAATCGAGTATTTATTTATGAATAAAGCGTAACCAGCCGCTTTCAGATTCATGATTGCAAATTTAGTACTGCTGTTATAATTAGACACACTTAACCATATATTTTCCAGTCCAGTTATTTTATTTTCAATTAATTGACATGAATACCGCTCAATATTGTAACGTTTCTGTAATGTTTATTGGATGCTGTTGTTTCTGCTACCGGACACATTATGATCAATAAGCGAAATTATATAAATAGATTTTGTATTATGTGGAAACCTTTTATACTATATCGAAAGTGGCTTTTTTACGGTGGCAAATACTTGCATTTTACACCTCTTGACTCTATCATATATATGTCTGTTTATTGAGAATACTCAAAAATTTTCGTGTCATTGAATCCAGAAATACGGATTTCTCATCCAAGTATAAATATGTACGAAAAAGAATCCTCATTTCTGAACTCAAAGTCACTAAAATAATTATATATGTATCGCTACGGGGAGTCAGTCGTGGGAGTTGGATTCTTTGTACATAAAAATCACTCCAAATCTGTCATATCGATACACTCAATATCACCAAGAGTAGCATACATTATCTTAAGGCTAAACGCAAGATATAACATCAAGATTATTCAGATTTATGTACCTATCACTGACTATATAGATGAGCAAGTGGATATATTCTATGATGAAGTTGCTGAAGCTATAAAGCAAAGTCCAGAACACTATACCATTCTGTGCGGAGACTTTAACGCAAAAATCGGCGTAAAATCTGACCCATCTGAAGTAGCGATGGGAAACTTTGGTAGTGATGGCAGAAATGAACGAGGTGAGACATTGCAGACGTTTTCAGAAGTATATAACTGAAAATCTAGAAGCGAACTGGCTACCTGACTCCGACATAGACATCTTAAACAACCTTATAGTGCACACAACGAGTGAAGCCTAAAAGAAATTTTGTCCAAAGAGAGAAAAAGACGAAAAAATTAGCCCAGAGACAAGAACTATGATGGAAGAAAGAAGGGCCTTAAGACAAAATACAAACGTTGATCCCCAAGAGATTCGAAATATTAACAAGAACATTTCGAATTCAATCAGGAAAGACATACGAAAATACAAAGAGGAAAAAATCATGCAAACCATTGGAGACAATAAGAGCATGAAAGTCCTAAGAAGAAAATTCGAAAATGGAAATAAAGAAATATTCACACTTAAGGATATGCAAGGAAACCTTACTTCAAACAGGGAGCAAATAATAAAGGTGGCAGAGGGGTTTTATGAAGAAATATATAGGAACAGAAATGAACTGGCTGCCGAGCCGGTCGAGCTTACCATCGATAGTGTCATAAATCAAGGATCAGAGGATATTCCAGACATTAATAAAGAAGAAATTATCTATGCCCTGACCAAAATGAAACAGAATAAAGCCGCAGGAGAGGACGGAGTCGCCACAGAGGCTATAAAACTTGGAGGAAAAATATTGCTGTCAAAAATACAGATCCTCCTTAACCTGTGCCTACACCATCAAGCCATTCCTTCTCGATGGAACGATGCAATTATGATCAAAATGCACAAAAAAGGGGACAACACAAATTTTGAAAACTACAGGCCTATCAGCCTGTTAATCCACTTATTCAAGTTATATGCCCGAATTATAACCTCGAGAATGGAGAATAACTAATAAGATGGAGCTTTAACAGCCATGAGAGCAAGCTGGTTTTCGATATGGATATGGAACTAACCACCACATCCAAGTTCTTAAAGTACTTGTAGAAAAAACTATTGAGTACAACCGACCACTGGTTCTACTGTTCGTGGACTTTCAGAAGGCATTTGACACTGTGGAGTTTGATGCAATTATGAAATGTCTAAAGGAATCACCTGTGGACTGCAGGTACGCTAAAATTATTCTAAACATCTATAGGAATGCAACAACTACAGTCAAACTCCACGCTAACAGCAGACCAATTAACGTCAAACGCGGAGTTAGACATGTCGCCTAAACAATTTTGTGCTATTTTAGAACATGCGTTTAAGGACCTCAAGTGGGACACCAAGGAAGTCAAAATCGATGGCGAACAACTAAATCACCTTCGGTTTGCTGACGACATAGTTCTATCTAGAAGATGCTAAGAACATGCTTATAGATCTTAAAAATGTCTCACAGAAAGTCGGATTGCAAATCAATTACAGCAAAGCAAAGATGATGACAAACTTAGTACCAAGTGAACAAATAGAATTGGACGAATCGACAATTAAACTAGTGAAAAATACATATATCTGGGACATGAGGTAAAAATCAGCAGATACAATCAAACGTGCAAACTGGCAAGAAGAGTGACGCTGGGATGGGCAACAAACTAAGCAACATATTCAAGTCCAACATACCAATTAGACTAAGAAGAAAAGCTTTTAATCAATGCGTGTTGCCAGAAAACCTAACTCTTACCAGATCATTAATAAAGAAGCTACAAATAGCACAACGAATGCATGGACTGACCTTAAGGGACAGGGTGAGAAACAAGGATCTGCGAGGAAGGACTAAAGTAGATGATATTATTGAGCACATTACTAGAGCAAGACATGAAAGACATCGGAAGACATGAAAACGCTTAGAGGAAGCCTATGTTCAACAATGGACAAACAGGGCTGGATGATGATGATGACGATCGCTACGCCACTGATGTCATTTTATATTTGTAATATAAATTCTTCAAAAAAAACTGTATTGCTGGGAAACATTAGCGATATTGTGATCTACTCAAATGCGTAAGCTACTAAATAAATATCACCCCGTTCTAAGTTTGAACTTGAACTTGGAAATTGTTATATTAACATTAAAGGCAAACTATAAACAACGCGAGCAGTGAACGGGAGCGATTTTGAACCTTAAGCGAGCAATGGTCAGCACTTTTCATAATATAAATACGCTACCAATCCTTCAGTTCGGCAGGCTTTTGTCTCACCTAAAACCTGCTCCTGGGTTAGCTACGTAGCTGCTTCAGGTTCTATCCGCTCCTAGGTTAGCGACATGGCTGCTTAGGTTCTACTCCTTTACTCCTGACCCAAACCTAGTAATTTGTTAGCCACATGGCTGCTGAGTCTAGGAGTTTCATAACCACAGTAGTAAAAGTCAAATTGATGATAAGTTTGCCAAAGTTCTGAGAAAGATAAGTTTCTAAGTAGAGTCTGTTAAATAGTTAAAAAGTTTAGCGAAATATTTAAGTGCCCTTTCGCCTTAAATAAATCACAAAACTCTTAAGAAAAACTATATTTATAAGACAGTGACCAAAGACCTATAATTAGTTCAACACCATACCTCAAATCGAGAAAGCATGCGCGCCTTAGTAAACGGGTACAATAGAATCTTATTACATTTCTGGCCAATAGACATTGTTAAAGTTTTATCATCAAGTCTTTGACCAATACACGTTGTTATTGTTTTAACTGAAGTGCTTTCTTTATCATCTCTTCTCACCCGACGTAAATCAATTCCGGATCATCAGAATTACACCCCTGCACGCTAAGCAAGGCGTGTCATCACAGATAAAACATACAGTGGCAGATTGAGGGAAGCGTTAAGTTTAACCAAGAGACCCCGTCATTGTACTAATCGTGACAATATATTGACGAAGGTTTAGCCTCTCGCGCCCATAAAAGAGTCTTGTTTATTTCTTTTCCTTTCTGTGTCTGCCCCTTCTTCTCCAGATAGTTCTCTTCATTTTCTTAGTGTAACTGTCATCATCAGCACTTATAAAATTATTTTCATCTTCCAGTTGATTTAAGCACCACTCTCCAAATTTTGAATTATCGGGAAGCCTTCAAAATAGTCCCGCCTGCTGCGACATCTTTATTTGACCACAATGCACAAAAAACTTTTAAAACTGCGAAATAAAAACAAAGCATGTAACAACTTTTGTAACACTTTCGCTACTTGCCGATATGTGATACCGCGATCGTCTAAATTCGACTAAATTTCAGACGTCTTACTGCCTTGACCAGCGATGTTATACTAATTTGTACTTCGTCAAGAGCTCAAAAGGCACTGAGAATCTGATGGTAAAGTGGCTTTGATTTTTTTAAAATGAGTGGGATATTTTAACAGTGGCCGTATGTGATACCGCTAAGTAGCGATTGAATACTAATAGTTATTTGTGTAACTAGTGCAACAAATATGCTTTTTGCACATGTTGTACACAACATTTTTTCTACGATCGATCTAAATTTGTCTTTATTTTAAATTTTATTTGAGAGTATTTTTCAATATAAGAAATACTACACACTAATTCTTAAAATAACAATAACATGAACAGTTAAACTATCGATATTTTCATCAAACTAATTATTTTCTTTTCTTGTGTTAATTTCGATTTTAATATCGCAATTAGAGCAATTTACTATGGTAAATGTTGGACAAACTACATTTCCAGTAGTTTTTTGAATTTTGTTATCGTTTTTGCTTGTGTAGGTCTCAGATTCTTCACTAAAAACTCTTTTTCGGATTGTTGTGAAGTTTCCGGTACTGGTACTTGGTTCACCTTCCAAAATTTGAGCCGCTATTTTCGTTTTTTTAGAAATTGACTCTTCAATGTAGCCCTCAGCTACAGTTGAAGATTTCCATCCTCCATGGCGTTTTAATGTTAGCATATCAGCGCCCGATTCGACAAGCAGTGTTGCAGAAGATCTGCGAAAACAATGTCCGGTGTATTGCATTGGGTTTTCAATATTTAAGTATTTTGAAATATCACTTGGAATTTTACTGAAAGTATTTACACCAACAGGTTGAACTGAACATTTTCCATTAAAATATCTTATAAAAATCTATTGTGACTGGTAGACTTGGGACGAAGGGATGCATATTTGCGATACATTTCAACAAAATTGAAACATCTAATTTTACCGCTTATTACAAATGATCGAGGTTTGTTTGTCTTGCTATCGGGAATTTTCACAGTTATGACCGAATTCATATCATTAATATCATTTAATTTCAGTTTCTGTAACTCGTCTGTGCGGCATGCTCCTGCAATGCCGAATACTGCTACTATCTACATAATATAACAAAACACAAGTAAGTAGTATAAAGCTAAAAATTAACATTATTTATATGTTACCTTCATCATTAGATATTTATTTTCTGGAGCTTCAATTAAAAATTTGTCAAATTCCTCCCTGGTAAAAATTTTTGATTTCTTGGGACGATATCCTATAGACTTTTTCTTCAAAAATGGAATTAATTTGGTAAAATGGCGAATTTCTATATTTTAATGAGTAGCCTTTAACATTGAATACTCTGACCATAAGGTCGATGGCTTAAGTATTTCTGTTTTTTCTTTTAAATACGCAAGGAGGACGTTTTCAGTAACGTTAAAAACCGTCTATAACAAATTTCATACAGTTTTTTAGATTCATCGGCTGTAGCTTCATTGGCTGTTTCAATTATATCTGGAGGAGTGCAAATAGTTTCTTCCTCACTATCTGATTTCGACATTTTTAATAGTTTTAGGTCAAAAAAAGTTTTAAACTGACAACTTAATAACGGAAATTGTCACTGACAGACGTCATCCATAGGTAGCTATGAATATGCTTTCGCTAGTAACAAGATTTAGATTAATGTCTATGGGATTAATAAAAATTAGAGTAAAAATTTTTCTTTTTATTATCAAATAATATCGTTTAAGAAATATTTGGTGGTATCTATAAGTACCTATATCTATGTACTCGTATGTATACTCAAATTAAAAGAAAAAATGTGATCTTTTGATTAAACTCGTAAACAATAGAATATTGTGCGAAAAGTTATACTTTTGATACAGTGAATAGTGCAAAAAGTAGTAACTTTTTGCACGATCGTAGAAAAAATAATTTATTTTATCAATCGAATTTGTAAAGCCAATTAGTCTTAGAAGAACCTGGGGTAAAAGTAACTTGGGAAAATAAGAACGTGATCAGATTTATAACAAAATAATAGCTTTAAAAAAATCAGAAAAATATTTGCTTGTTTATTATTACCATATTTACAATAATTTATTTTTCTTTTATTTTTGAAGAAAATTGATTTTTTTTAAGCAATACCAAAGTTCTATATACCTATCGAATCATATCATTTCCTTCAGTCATAAAGACTCATTTTTCTTGCATTTTTACTAAAAAGTCGTTAGTATTGCCTTATAAATTTTTGAGCTAATAGAAACACTATTTCGAGTAATAAAAACCAAAAATCTATAAAATCTAATACAAGTACCTAGATAAAGTAGATCGTCTTCATTTAACCTAAAGGTAAGTCGGAAGATTGTTTTGAGTGGTGCAGATCTCTAATGAGATCATTTGATTGAAACGTTGGCGACTGAATTGTATGCTGAAACGAATGTTTCTAAAAAAACAGTACAAGTCTCTTGGCCGAATCTAGATCAGGATATGTCCTGTGTGTGTGCCTATTGTTCCATTTGATACCTTTGATATTAACGAGACAAAAATAGCAGTCGTCGGTTTTTATGGCTTCCTCCAAAGGATTGGGATTCCAAATTTTAAGTACTTCCAACAAACGGTAATGGCATGTTTAACCTGTGGATTGTAGAACCCAAGTTCTCCCCGCCACTTAGCCTCCTATCTTCTACGAGGATTTAGGTTAGGGTCTGTCTCGCCCATGCATATTTGTAATGATGTGCATCGGATACCTGTGTTTTAGATTCAATCTTTGTCGATTTTCTAAACAAACAGAGAATGCTCATAGACACTATAAATTACCATAGGGGTTAGTGCTAAAGTGAATTTGTAAATAAAACAAGAACCTTTAGCATTATATGAATATTTTAATAAGTTATTTTAACCACTGACCTTGCAGAATATCCCAAGAATAATATCTTTAAAAACTAAAGCATTACATAAACAATTGTAATCCTAACCAAGCATGTGATTATAAATGCAATCTTGCAGCTATATACACTTAAATGTTCATTAATGCTCCTGCGGAACCACTGTGTACGAGCTTGCTGAGACAACGATGCGATGAATTACAGTAATATACAAGCAATAATAACAGGATAAATATTACCTTAATGTCCACAATAAGCTCACCAATTGACGAGTAACGTTCAATCGTTCAGCAGTTTATCTTCAAATACAGGGGAAAGTCACTTTTATTACTTATTAAGTCTCTACTTAGCTTCTATATACAATGTACCTTAACTTCTTGCAAATAAGAATGACTCAAGTAGCAGTGTATTGAGATTTGAGAATGATATGCAGTCATATGCATATGGCATGACAGGGATGACCTTGTGAAAATGCGATTTTTATACACGCAAAAATGGATACTAAAACACGCTAAGCAGGTCGCGTATGCAGACTAAAGTCCGTGTAATGGAATAGCACTTATGGGAGACTTTATATTATAATAAAGTATAGAGAATGTTGAGAGTGTGATTGTAAACGTATGAGTTTACTTACATGGTTGGTGCCGAGAGTACCCCTAGTACAGCGTCTTACCATTCAGAAAGTGATTGTAAACGTGTGAGTTTACTTACATGGACTGGTGCCGAGGGTACGTTTAGTACAGCGTTAGAGAATGTTGAGAGATTGTGAGTTCTCAACACGTGAAAACTACATCATGTCGGACTGCCATGCCATTGGGAGCGCGAACACAGCGCGACTCACTTGCATGGGGGTCGAGACAAGACTCGAGACAACTACGACAATATATCGCAATGTCAGAGTACCACGAATGCCGTTTGAGAGATTGAAAGTTATCAACACGGAAAATAAAGAGAGCGGCGGCCTGCTTGGTTGAGGCTCGAGAGACTACTGAATTCTAAAATGTGAAACCTAGATCAACTCGAAGGCGTTGATTCCGCCCTTTCTGGCGGGAGACACTTCGGAACTAGAAAGGGCAAATAATGTAAATACAGAGAAGTTATAGAAACCTTAACATCGGCGATTGTCTAAAATAACTTTATGAATTTTAACACAAATCTGGTCGAAATACGTTAACTAGTTTTTCTAAAATTCTATTATTAAAGATCGGAATTTTAAGGAGCTAACTTGATTACCTCCGTTTTCTCTAGTGAAAGCACAGTGATTGGCCGAATGTGTTTCTGCAGGGTAGCTGACACGGCCTTGGGGTTCGAAATACTTTGAGGTGATTGGTCTAGCACCAATTATGCGGTTCGATGCAGGACTGCTTCTGTGGAAATGGCCGATTAACTTAACATAAAGCAATCTGTTTTCTTGTCTCGAGCGGCCGAGGGCAGATAAGTAAACGTTATAACTAGAGATGGCGCTAGGAGTATTGCCGAGATTTCTTTGATTTCTTTAGAATGCGAGCACAGTGACGTGGAATGTTAATATTACACAAATTAAATCGTTAGATTTGAAAACGTGTTCAAATGGTTTTTGAACAACCGGTTTTGATAATCGATAGGTGTCCTTTTTTTTGTCAAAGCATATACCTAGTAATATATTTTTGTTTTTTAAATTTACTTTAATGGCATAAATTAAAATGATTTGATTTGATTTGATTTGATTTGATAAACACCAATATATGCCAGATAATTAATTTTCACAAAGTTAAAATTGTTCGGAGGTGTGTGAATGTGTGGATTCACTGCCAAGAGTGCCAAAAATGTACAAACAATTATAGCACAACTTCCTATACAAAAACTCAGAATGATGGAAAATGGCCCGGGTATAACGAAAATTAATTTGTGGTGGGGTTTACTGTATAGAAAGGTCCGGTTTCACTGCCATGAGTAATCCAAGTAATAATTCAAACCAGCTGATTATAATCAAATTTTAGCTATTAAATTTCAATTATGGCTTCTAAAGATATCATTATATCATTTTTGTTTTTGCTTTGTATCATAACTAAAATTAATTAGCTATTATCCCATAAACAAGTAATTTGGCATCAGCACATCAAAAATATCCAAAATCAATGCTTTCTTTCGGTATCAGTTTCATTTTGAATTGCATCGACTATTTTATGACAATGACACACACACTAAAGGAAGATCCTATGGCACTCGACGAGCGCTATGTGTGCGAAAATGTTGATTGACACGGTTCTTGAATGGTTGTAGGTTGCAATTTGAGCGACTAGTTTCACAGCAATGCAGTGCGTCAGACAAAGGAATTCTTGTGAGCGATGTGTGTTTAGAGTTGTACAACAAACGCGTGCACTCTTGCCGTTTGTCGTGACTGTCTGACAGACGTGACAATATGACGATGATGAAACTTGACTTCTGTCCTGGTAGTGTTGATATTCGGTATGGTGGGGAGAGCCTTGCGTAGTGGGATGTTTGGCGATCATGTTTGCTTTTTCCTTTGTTAAAAGCAGAAAAATAAGTTTTTGTTGATACAAGATGCAGTATAACAATATGGGACAAATTAATTCATGATATTGTTGATTCACCGAGTTGATTCTCACTAAAATCGTCATTTCTTCTTGATTCTACATCTCTAGCCTCATTGACCTGCACGTGTCAGTTTTTATATTGTTTTTACTCGTATTAGATATGTTATTTAATATATTATAATTATTCAATAAGTACGACCACATTCTTCAAGTACTCTCATTATCAGTTTTTTCATATCTCATCTGATCATCCAGCAACTATTTTACTTTCACTGTTCGAAAGACATATTGGATACATTTTAATATTAGTCTTATAAACTATGGTCCTATATCGAGATAAAATCCTTACAATTTAATAAATAATGAAATCTCTGCCAAACAAAAAATGTAACGCGTTAAATAAAACCATATGCCACTTTTTGTCGAAATACGATTTAATAAATACCTAGGGCGAATGTTCGTAAAAAAGACACAATAGTTCATTGTCAATTTGTCAACAAGATTTATCTATTTAAGTTTTTCCAGAGGAAAGGTTCGCTTGTGCTGTTCCTGTGTTATTTTCGTATAATTTATCTTTTTCCTTCCGCAGTCTGCACATCCAATTTAGATAAAGCTTATTATATCGATGGCTTGAACAGCAAATTTGAACCCTAAGCATATGAAAACGCAGGTGCAAAACGTGGAAGATTTTATTTTGTGCGCCAAACCGTTTCGGATAAAATGAAAGTAATAATGTTGAGAGCCTCGTGCAACTGCTTGCCTTATTTTCATTCTGTGGAAAAGGTTAGTTATGACATTAGGAGTCGATCGTTATTCATATATTAAAATGTATACTACTATGAACACGAATTAAATAGATTTTTTCTTAAATCGCTCAGTGATCAACAAATTTAGGTAATAGTAGCATTGTATAAGAAAAAGAAGAACAGTGAGCTAACCAATGAGTGGGACAAGGACGTTCAAACTAGATGATAAATAAAGTGAGCCTTATACCGGTAGCTAGCGCCCAACGGAATACTCAGATACTGTAAAATAATTTATTGGACGTAAACTTTATGGTCTCATTCAAACAAATACCTCCTCTGTCTCTTTTTAGAGATGAATCACTATATCGATATTACGCAAACAAACATTCGATATGCTGAACATGACGTCATATGGAAGTAGGAAATTAACAGTCACCCTTTTATCTTGCTGATATTTAAACAACTTTCTAATCCCTCTGAGTTTCACCCTTTTTGCAATGAAAAGGGCCCATGAAAATATATCTTTTAAGATTTATTCTAATTAGAATAATTCCTGCTAGCATTTCCTTAAGGTACCTACTTTATTGAAATGAATTTTGGTATGGACTAGCCTATCAAATATTTTTACATTTATCATCATAGATACTTGAAAATTTAGGTACAGTGAATATTGGTTAAGTTAACTCTTTGATTGAAATATGCTCTGTATGTTGCTCTGAATCGCTTATTTTTGCGTACTATCGGATCGGAAATCATATCTTTAGAATCTCGCGACGTGGCGCGTCGTCTGGTTTACCTTCAGTAAACATATATATTATTTTCCATCGCTTCTCTTCCGATATGATTACATTGTAGTTTCTAAATCACCATACCCATCGATACGTTTTTAAAGCATAAAATCTTCAACCCGAGCCTGCTATCGCACCTCGTTGCTTACTCTTTCTGTTTTCCGTATCCATCGAATACGGTGAAAAAAGGTGCTGTGTTTGTGTTTGTGATATTAAATGTCGAAAAGAAGGGAAAATATATTGTTCAGTTCCTCGAGTAAGTGTTAATAAATTGTCTATATAGGACTAGGCCCGGGGCCTAATATTTACGAACAAATATCTACGTACAATGATACAATGTACAGTTGATAAGTTGTACTGAGGTTTACGCTAAGCTCACTAATTACAACTAGACTATTTTAAATAATTAGAATAATTTAAAAAACCTTGCATATAAGCCGAGGGCTTATTAAATTCATATTTATGCAGCTTTTCAGTAAGGCACAATACGTTGCTCAACCGAGAGAAATAGAGAACAAGGTACATAGACGAAGGTCTTGTAATATTTGCGTACGAATAGCACTCGATCAAAAAATTCGGCTTGCCGCGGGCACAGAAGAAGAATACGTCCAAGCCGAGGGCTTCGCAATACAAAAAATTCTTATTATTATTCTTATTATAAATTATTAATTGGTTAAGCCTATGGTCGAGGACCTCACTATTCGACTTCCCCACAAAGAGTTGGTTAGATTGAGTTAGATAGTGCATAGGCCGAGGGCCTTATAATTCGCACTCAATCGACAAATTCTTGCCGAGGGCATAGAAAAATATTATGTTTAGGCCGAGGGCTTCGCAATACAAAACATTCTTAATATTATTTTTATTATAAATTATTAATTGATTAAG
>MU195207.1:2638-16417 GCA_016904865.1 Pissodes strobi | reverse complement strand
GAATATCTCCGGAACTATTCGGAATTTTTCAAATTTCAAAACTGCATTTTGTTGGGCATCAAATTGCGCAACTTTGCCTTAATTTAACCGACTTCATATCTCTTACGGTTCCCGAGATCCCCATGCATGCACTCGAATTTGTAGCACCCTGTATAGCACTGATTTGAAACATTTCGGTGACGTGGCCTATCTTCTAGTGGCTCCCAGACTCTTTGTACTCGACAGTCCATTTTGAAATGTCCAGACCTGCCACATCTACAGCACTAATTTATAGCATTTCGGTTACATGGTCTAACTTCTAGTGGCTCCCGGAATATCTGTACTCGACAGTCCCTTTTGAAATGTCCAGTCTTGCCACATCTATAGCACTGATTTTTGATAGCATTACGGTTATATGGCCTAACTTCTAGTGGCTCCCGGAATCTCCCCGTGGCCTGAAGAACTTCGGTTAATTTCTTCAAAATACCGTCCATCTCAGTTAGTTCACAATTGTTCGCCAGCTTTTCTTCCTGGACGAATACGTCCCTGATTGCTGGCTTAGAGATGTTACAGACCGCCTCGATTTATAGGGCTCTACCCAAAACTTCACGGCTGTTATCAAATTTGGCTAGACGTAGCATTTTCTGAGTTTCTGGATCTCTGATACCATCCACGAAATATTGGGCAGCAAGTTCCTCTTTAAATTCTTCTGTTGGTCCCGGGTAGGCCAATTGAATAAGACGTCTAACGTCTGCCTCAAACTCTTGCAGGTTTTCACCAGGCTTCTGATGTCGAGACTTTACTTGTGCCTGATAGAGCTGTGTTCTATGTTGGTCGCCAAATCGTCTCTCCAGGGCAGCTACAAGTATGTCACAATTCCCCTGTTGGCTGATGGGAATAGTCTGTAGTAGTTCCAGGGCAGATCCACAAAGCGCTACCACTAGTGACGTAGCCATTTCTTCGTTATTCCAACCGTTGGGAACGGCAGCGTTGGAGGTTTGATATGCTGTTCTGCTTGCCTTCTACGTTCCTCCTCTTCCCAATCCACTGGCCTTCCACGTTCCTCCTCTTCCCGATCCACTTGCCTTCTACGTTCATCCTCTTCTTCTCAGCATTTAAATTTTCCATGAAATCGGCAAACATTTTATTTATTTGCTCCATTTCTGCCGTTTGTTGCCTCGTATTGACCATAGAATGTTATGATATTTTCACAGAATCCACCAATTAAAACGGTCTCGTTGACGTACATGTACCCTCTTCTTTCCTCAAAACACTTCACAAGTCCGGTCCCTTTACAATCCCACTTTTGACACCAAACGTTTTTCCCGTGGGTTCTGAACGAAATTACAACTTTTACTATTTTAATCTAATACTCTCTTTATTCTTTATTACTCTATACAATTAAATACACTAAACTACTCTTATAACTTTGCAACTATTAGCTCTTTACAATTCACACTCAATGATTAACTAACTACAACTCGCCGCCGCCGCTATCCGTTATTTATATACAATCTAAAGTCTATCACGAATACTGCCGGAGAAGCGAGGCTTCTCTATAATATTCTCGACCAAGGAATCTAGATAATTCCACAGTTCCTAAATCTTCGCGACCGGCGATGACTCATACGTAGACGCGGCAAGGCCAGTTCTATAGGGTAGCACAAAAACATTCGGATGGTTGTTAGCCGTGATAATATCAATAAAAGTTGTCAGTATATTTGGTTTAGCGGGCCGCGTGTATGGCGATCAAACTGACCATTGACGAATACGTTTCTCAGAGTCAGTTCTTCAACCCCTAAATAACTCCTACCACAAACAATAGAGCTACGCAACAGATGTCTGGTCATAATGGCAAGAAATGAAACGGTGATCTGGCGAACGCCGAATCTCTATCATACTTAAAGAGATGGCACTACACGCAGCGAGCGACGTAAATTTAATTTTCCCTGAAAATTTACTCCCAGCAGCCGATCGCCGTTTCTGCACTGTTGCCGATATCGTTCGATTCAAATAATAGGATGCGTGGATAGCGCGTAGCTAATTATTTGTTTACCGTGGAAGAAACAAATTCATGGAAGGGTTGTTGCGATCGGCGAGTGAGGAGCCGACTGCAGCTGTGTCACAATGTCACAAACAACTAATTTGTTTGTGGCTGTGTGCAACTGCTGTCTGGTGACTGGGTTTCCCGGTCATTTCGGGAGCAGCAAAATTAATATTTATTTACATTTCTAAAAATACTTACAGAGGCATAATAATTAAGAAAGGAAGATCTATAAAAAATATTGAATAACATTTGCATGGGCTTGCTGTTACGCTTGATGGTGTGAAGAAAATCTTTGGGTAAACTATTTTATGACTGTGAGCAGGAATATTCTCATTCATATCTACACATATTTTCCATTTTGCAGCATGGCTGGTAATACATATAAATATTTCAATTGTGGAAAATCTAAGCTGCGTGATGGGGTTAGAATGTTTAGGTTTCCATATAAAAATCCTGAATTGTGTAGGATATGGGTTCTTCGGTGTGATACGTAAAAATATAGTTGCTAAAAATAGTATTATCGCTAGGACAACGCAGTCTCTATTAAAGTATATATAGTAATAGTAGCATTAACATTCAAGATTTAAGTAGTTGTAGAGGTTAATATTAATAAAACTAATTACGTAATTTATATCACTTATTGATAGATTGATTGTATTGTAATCGGTCATCATTGATATTGTTGTTAACTGTTTCAAAAATGCAAACTTTTGGTTACGATTTATGATGTTACATCGTCGGGCGAGTACTAAAGCCTATGTAAATTTCAATGGGGTCAATTCTTGGCTTCACTAATTATTTTAGAGACAAAATTTTAGAAAATTAAATGAAAAAGCTATGTCATTTGAATATGATATTTTAAACTATTATTATTTCTACGGTGTTTTTATTATCAATCATTAATATGTACCTGGTTCGCAAACTAAAAGTTTGCGAAATTATTTCAACGGTTTACTTTTACCTGGTTTACTGGAAAAAGCTTGGATTTATTATTTAAGCAAAGCTTTTTTTAATGCTCTTCCACGACTTCTAATTAATAGTATTTTGCCTAAAATAATAACAAAATTAGGGAAAACAGTAATTGACCCTTTGATAAGTTCGACGAACAGCACCCGATATAGGTATCAGTATCAGTATGGAAGGGGTGGCCCCTAGCGGGCCTTGCACTTAGGCCACCAATTGGACCCGTTGTGCCCCCAGCCCGCATTAGAGAACCTCCAGGATGCCGGTCCTCCTTAAGAAAGCCCGCATCTCCTTCAGACTAACACGACGCACTGAATCTGGCTCGATCGACGTCACGCCAAAGATTCTGAATCTTGCCCACGCAAAGGCGGGGCATTCCGTAAGTAGATGGTATGGAGTCTCGTCGTCCTCCATGCACCATCTACACTCCGCCTCCTCTGCAATTCTCAGCAGGGTCAGGTGCCGTCTAAGCCTACAGTGCCCGGTGTAGAATCCTACCAGGGCCCTGCACTCCTTCCTAGGTAGACACAACAGCCCCTTGGCGAGACTCTTCGCAGGCCCATGTATCATGAGCCTCGTCTGTCTCATCCCCGGAGCCGTCCGCCATACCTCCTCCGCCCGACTATCCATCCAGGTCTCCAAAGCTCCTTCGCGGACACACTGGGCGATCCCCACACAGGGGTCAGGCCCCAAGTATCCGCGTGCGGAGCCTTCTCTTGCTAAGGCGTCGGCTGTCTCATTTCCCGGTACACCCGAGTGTCCCGGTACCCAGACCAGCGTAACCTTTTTTCGCTTTGCAAGTTCAATCAGCCAGCTTCTACACTCCCTTACCAACAGAGAGCGCGTACGGACCGACTTCAGCGCCATGAGTGCGGCCTTGCTGTCAGAGCAGAAGAAAATCCTCCTGCCACCGACATTGAGCCTTAACGACTCCCAGACCCCCATCATGATCGCAAAAATTTCCGCTTGGAAAACCGTAGTGTGCTCGCCAAGTGAGGCGTATAATTCCCGCCCCAGAGCCTCACAGTACGCACCTGCTCCGGACAGTGTTCCCATTCTGGACCCGTCTGTGAACCAGACTAGCCCATCCCAGGTTCCCATCCTTCCCTCCGTCCAGTCCTCCTTTGTAGGGAAGAGGAAGTTTAGTCCCTCGGGGAAGCCTATCTCAGGAACCATCGCGTCACCTGGCATACCCAGGATGGCTAGGTCCCCAGACAGGCCTCGCCATAGACCACAATGGCCCCAGCAGGAGCCATTGTCCCTCCACATCCCCACGTCAGCCAATCTCATGGCCGCCCTGGCTACCTCGTGCCTCACCCGGTCCGTCAACGGGGGCAACCCCACCAGCACCTCCAGGGCCCTTGTGGGTGCCGTCCTCATAGCCCCGGTGATGCAGAGGCATGCAAGTCGCTGTAATTTGTCCAGCACTAGTCTGGACGCCATTTTCATGGATCCTGGCCACCAAACAACCGATCCATGCATGAGCATCGGAGCGATCATCGTCCTGTATATCCATAGCATAGTTTTCGGCCCAAGTCCCCAGGTCCCTCCCAGCGCCCTACGGCAAGCCCACAGAGCACTGAGCGCCGCCGCGGTCTTGAGCCGAATGTGTTCCTGAAAGGTCAGTTTGGAGTCCAACCAGACACCCAGATACTTGACGCATTTCTTCGCCACAAGAGGGGTCCCTTCCAACGCGATATTGGGAGAGACCTCCAACTTCCTTTTTCTGGTAAAGATGACCATCTCTACCTTGCTGGGATTCGCTCTGAGTTCGTTATCCCTACACCACTGTGAGAACCTTGTCAGTGCTTCCTCCAGAAGCCTCTGCAATATTCCCACCTCGGTACCTTGTGCCATAATCACGACGTCGTCTGCATAGGCCTGTGCATAGACCCCATGCTCTACTCTCAGGATACGTAGGATCTCGTCCACCACTAGGCACCACAGGAGGGGGGACAGAACCCCCCCCCTGAGGGCATCCCCGCGATGACTCGACCCTAACCACCTCATCTTCCAGCCTAGCCTCGACCCTCCGCCCAGTGAGCATGGAGCGGATCCAGCTCGTTATGACCGGACCCACTCCCGTTCGCTCCACCGATCGGCAGATCGAGCCCACGGCTGTGTTATTGAAGGCTCCTTCAATATCCGCAAACACGCACACCGATAGCCGTCCGCCTCCCAGCCCCTCCTCCAGCCTGGATACCAGGTGGTGAAGAGCCGAGTCCACCGACCTGCCCGTTCGATATGCGTGCTGCTGGACTCAGAGGGGCTCTTAGAGCCACCCACTCCCTAAGGTATCGGTCCACCAGCCTCTCTAGTGTCTTCATCAAGAAGCTGGTGAGACAAATAGGTCGATACGATTTCGTATCGGTATAGTCGTTCCTTCCCGCTTTGGGAATGAACACCACTCTGCTGTGCCTCCAGGGCTCCGGCACGTACCCGTGCGCGATAGAAGCCCTGAAAAGGTCCATTAGCGGCGTGCTAAGAAGTCCTCCGTCACGCTGCAACAGCGCTGGAAAGACCCCATCCTCACCTGCCGCCTTAAACGGGGCGAAGGTCTCGATCGCCCACCTTAGCCTATTGTAGGTGACCATCTTTTTGGCAGTGCCATAGTCAGCTCTAATGCTGAACCCGGCCCCGCCATCACCTCCCCGGCCCATGGCTGTTGAGCCTGGGAAGTGTGTGGTCAGTAGCTGGTGCAGAGTATCCGCCGGTGACGACGTATAGCCTCCACCTGGCTTACGGACACTGCCCAATTTGACGAGTGGATCCCTTGACAGCACCTTGCAGAGCCTAGCAGCGGCCGGGGTTTGGGATACCCCTCCACAGTAGGCCCTCCAGGCACTCCTTCGCGATCCTCTCAGCTCTCTTTTGTACTGTCCCCGGGCCTCTTTATATAGGTCCCAGTCAGTATCCACCCCGCTGTGTCTAGCCCTATTAAAGAGCCTCCTCAGCTGTGTCCTAAGGTTCTCCAGAGTGGAATTCCACCAAGGAGTTTTCCCTTTACTGTGCCGCTTAGTCACGGGGCAGCTGCTTGCGAAAGCCCCGGCCATCGATGATCCTATCCACCTTGCGGCGTCATCCAGCTCATCGGAGGCCCGGTACTTCCTCGGCATGTCCCTTAGACGCCAACTTAGCTCCTCCCTATAGAGGTCCCAGTTGGTTGCTTTGGGGTTCCTAACTTCCTCAGCTCTCGCTGAGGAAGGGCCCAGTTCTATATTGATGTATCTGTGGTCCGACATCGAGTCTTCCACAGACACACCCCATTTCGTAATATCCGGGAACAAATCCCTGGTGCACAGAGTCAAGTCTATGACCGAGCTTCGTCCCGTAGTGAAGAAAGTGGGCTCACTCCCTCTGTTGGCCACCTGCAGCCCTACAGATGCAATGAATTCCAACGACTCTTCCCCCCTCCGATTGGATCCAGCACTGCCCCACACTATGTGATGCGCGTTGCTATCACATCCAATCAGGAGTGGAGTATTTACCTCCTCGCAGTAGGTAACCAGATTCCTGATTCCCTCCGGCGGGCAGGGTTGTTCGGCTGGGAAGTACGCTGACGCTAGTACCACCCTCTGTACACCTACGCTTGTAGGAATCTTGACTAGGATAGGGACCAGGTCCCTAGTAGCCTTATCCCTTAGGAAAAAGGCCTCCAGTCCCACTGTCAATATATCTGCTCTGGGGTCCCCCATAGTCAGATCCGGTGTATACAACACAGATCCCGCCATGGACAGCCCCCTTACCCTGGATTTAACAATCCAAGGTTCCTGGATAAGTACAACTGCTGTACCCTCCTCTACTATCTTCCTGCATAGGTGGGCCGTAGCAGCCCTACTATGCTGCAGATTTATCTGTAAAATGGACATGGTCAACGCCCGCCCACCCTTCATTCATACTGAAGGTTGCCCCTCAGTCTGAGTCAGACTGACGGAGCTCTCTCCCGATATAGGTATAATATGTATGCGTTACCAAGGTAAATATCTGTATCTCTAGATGTTTTTGCTAATCCTTGCATTCATGCTTAGATCATATTATAAACTAACATTCATGTCATTTGACCTTAGATAACCAATCAAACATAAAATTTAAGTAGGTAGACACCTACCTAATCAATTTTTAATGCTATATAACTAAAAATGGGTTAACAGATTTTGACAATTTTTTCACATTTTGCAACCTTAATAATAAATTAAACGATGCACGGTCATGCATCAATCAATCAAATATAGGAACTTCTGCCTGTCCCGAAACGTTAAAATATCATTAATTGGCAAAAAAAATTACCGTACATGCAAAATTTTTAAAAGGTACAAAAACCTCAAGAATAAAAGTAACTTCAGCGGGAAAAGAACTTTTATTTATAAGGTTTATGTAAAATATGTTTTACATTTTTGCGTGTCCAGTATAGTTTTTACTGAAAACTAGTAATTTTTTAACGTTTTAGGACAAGTAAAGGTGAATCTTTTCTTCGAAAATGGACAAATAAAACAGTTCTTCTTCTTTCTGAGTCAATCTATGGACATACTGTGTGTATTGTATTAAATTGGCTATTTTTTCATATCTACCCTCGCTCACAAACATTCATGTTCCGTTCAGTAATTAAAAAAAAACCCTTATATAGCGCAACCGATAACTCCCGTAGGGCAATTTGCAATTAATTCCGGGGGAGATTCGAGGTAGGGGGTGTTTTTATCATTCTATTTCTTTAAAGGTGTACCCAGATTTTCTTCATTACCACATCACGACAAAACTTCCGAATTGCAATCTTCGATTATTTCCTGTGGATTCAAAACAGATCGTTTTCATCCCCTTAAATCTTTACAGGTGTTGATCCTGTTGTTTTTAACTTAATTCAGAATTAGCCCACTAGAAAATCCTCGCGGTGATATTTTGAAGGATTTCCTGTAAATTAAAAGGGAAATGTTTCCATCTTCCCAATGCTTCTGGGGTTATTTGCGACTTTTTCATTATTTTATTCAGATCCAGTGCACTCAAAAACACTCGAACCGCATTTTTAAATTATTTCCTGTATAGATTCAAAATGAAGTGTTTTCATATCCGCAACTCGTCAAATGTTGATCCCAGATTATTTAATTTTTTATTCAGACGTAGCGCACCCGAACACCACCGGTCTGCAATCTACTAGATTATTTTTTGTACAGGTTTAAAAGGGAGTGTTTTCATCCCTACAAGTCTCAAAGCTTGATCTCAATTATTTTTATTATTTTATTCATATTCAGAGCGTAGTTATTTCCTATAGAGATTCAAAAAAGGGGTGTTTTCATCCCCGCGACTTTAAAAACAAATTTATGTTATTATTTCACTCAGATTCAACGGATTGGAGAACCCCCGGAGTGCATTGTATCCTGTAAAGATTCATGAGATAGTGCTTTCATCCCCCTTATAGCTCTTCAGGGATCGATCACTAATTTCTTTCATTATTTAATTCAGGTGTAGCGCACTGAAAAACCTCCGGAGTGCAATTTTCAACCATTTTCTGTAGATATTTGAAAAATGGCTGTTTCCATCTACTCAACTGTTTAGGGGTATATCTTATTTTTGATGTGTAAACATCTTACGCGGCGGTATGAGGGTATATCTCGGCAAATGGGACGAAAATGCGCAAACAGATTCTAGCCGCTAGGGCGGTATTATATACAATTTTGCCATTTAAAATCGTTTTAAATGCATTTAGACGATAAAAATTAAAAATAATACTTTTGACGGTTCGTTTAATTTAAAATATGCTTAAATTAAACGAACCGTCAAAAGTATTATTTTTAATTATTATATTCGCAGTGTATTTGGATCCATAGCACAGCTTATTTTTAATGGACGGTTGAGTTTAAAATGAATTTTCGCTTCAAAATCCACGACAAATTTGAATTTATTTATTTGAAATTAAACGAACTGTCAAAAGTATTATTCAGATGCCCAGACGTATAAAACAATATTGAATCATGGACCTCTTATAAAATTTGCAAAATTTGGTTATTGACTTTCCCAAATCAAAAAATGTCGGCCCAAGATGACTACGTAAATATGAAATAAGCTGGCATTTCTGGTGGCATTAGATTTTCGTGTCGATTTTATGCAGTGAATTAATCCACTCCGAAGCTGCCAGTAAGTATTATTAAAGAATCCTAACTAATATTAGGTTTATTCTAGCAGCGACTTAAAACGGTACAAGCTATCCGGAGTTTGCGCATAGCAATATAACCAACACTTATATCGCTATGCGCAAACTCCGGATGGCTTTGTACCGTTTGAAATCGCTGCTAGAACAAACCTATTATAAATGCGAATGTGTTTGTTTTTATTCTATGAACAAGCTAAAATGTACAGGTAACGGCCATAGCACGTGGATCCGTCCGATCACTGAAGTTAAGCAAAGTCGGGCGTGGTTAGTAGTTGGATGGGTGACCGCCTGGGCAGCACAATGTGCTGTTGTCATTTTTTTTTACAACCGATGTCGTTATAGGATATGTTTACACATCAGTCTCGAGTACTAGCAGACGCGCTCAATATTTTTTTTTCCATTATTTTATTCAGATATAGCGCACCCAAACTTTCTTCCTTCCGAGCATAATTTCCTATTATTCCTCCTGTAGAGGTGCTTTCATCCCCTCACGTCTTCAAGGGTTGATTCTAGATTTTTTTCGTTATTTTGTTCAAATTCAGGGTAACCGAAAACTCTCGAACTGCAATTTTCAACAACCTAACAAAATCTGCACGGGGTTCCACTCCTTTTGTTGTGTCGGTACGGACCTGTCTACCTAGCCAGCCCGCCACGAATGCACGAGTCCGCACGACAAGGCGCGCACCATAGCCAGCGCGAACTGCATGAATTTCGCTTTCGCCGCCGCCGCCGGCGCCGCCAGTCGAGCTATGCACCTGTTGCTATATAGGTAGACTTTACTACATCGGCTCAGACCTATTACCTACACGTTATTTTGTGATAAGAATATAAGAAATTTTCATATATAATATCACAAGAGAAAAAATTTTGTCGGCAAAATTTTCGAAAGGTATGAAAATTTGTTGCTTGGCAATTTCGCGAATGATATTTTTGGTATCAAAATCACGAGCCGTCAGGCGAGTGATTTTGTCAAAAATGTCATGAGCGAAATTGCCGAAAAGCAACAAACTTGAATAAAACCTTGAGAATAATTTTGTCTACACAACTTTTTCTCGAGTGGTATTCGTCATGACTATTTCACGAGAAAAACTAGACAATGCACCGTATTAACAAACAGAAGCTTTATTTATTTGTTAACAAAATTAAATGTACAATTATTATTTAATGACGTTTGTCAAACACACAATAATAGTTATACCAGACACCTTTCTGATGGACCTGTCATAGTTTTGTCGCTAAAAAAACCACTCAATTAACGGGCAGATAGTAGTTTTGTCAGTAGGAAACGAGCAGTTGCTATGACGTTTTACCAGTAAAAAACACTCTAGTGAAATAGTCAGTGTAAAACTTAATATAGCTCTTTGCTGTAATAAATAACTATTAACGTGAAATTCTCAAAATCTCTCACTTTTCATTACAAACACCTTTTTTGCATTGCCAGGGGTTTGTACAAAATTTCAGCCTTTTTTATAATAGGAACTGGGTAAAATTTGACATACAATATATGATCAAAAATAAATTATCAGAAGTTATATTACTTTTTAAGTACCTAATAAGTTATTATTACTTTTTAAACTCAAATTTACCTACAATTCAGTGGATATGGCAACAGCGTATCGAATTGAGGCTGTTCGTAGCGCCATCTATATTGTTTCCAGTGAACGAGATGCCGGCGAAAGAAGCGAATGAGGCTCGCGGCAGCCAACAGCCTCATTATTCGGCTCGTTTTAAACACTGTTGCGGAGCTATATTGTTTGTGCTCCTACTCCGAAAATAAATTTCTGATACCGCATCTCATAATGTATTTAACTCAATTTAGAATAGTATTTGGCTCATCCTCTAAAAACTCTACATGGTATTCAATATATCAATTAAAAAGCATATATTAGTTTTTTTTTTAAATTGAGAAAATATATTGTTTAATAGAGGGCATTTGTTACCCTCCATGCATATGAAGAACCACCCTGTCGTAGGGAACGATACTCGTGTTCTTTTTTATCACTTTATTTGAACTGTATGAACCTATGCTTCTTAGATTAAGAGTAACGTGCGTCGCGAGTCGTTCGTGAAGCTCAATTCTTTTTTTCTCTCGGCTCGACTCCTCGTCTGTCTCTCCTTCCGCTTCCGCTCTTCTCGACGTTGTTTCAAAATTAAATTAATTCTCACTAAACGTAAACTCAACAGTTATGATGTTCTCAGATCTTTCTAAACCCAAAATGAAACTGGCTGAAAATCCATTCTTCTCAGCGCACCATACCGAGGTTAGACCTAAATACCTCATAAATAGTATAATAGATAGTGCTCAATTCACTTTTGAAGAATTCAATAAAAAATTATGCCAAATAAGTGATTCTTCGAACTTTAATTCACTAATCCCTGGATGTTTCTTAATTGGAACCTCCCTAACATCTTCGGCCTTCTTCTGAAAGAGAAATAACTAAAACGCCGTAGACACGACTATCTTTTTGGCAAAGAGCTTACGTAAGCTTTTCTAAGCTAAAGGGCTTAAACCAAGTGAATCTTCATATTTAATATTTAACAACACGACAATGGAAATTTCCAGAACACATGTCACACTAACGCTCTCGTCAAATGTTGTAAACAGAACAAGTTTCTCTATAAGTAGAACTAGAACGCTAAACAGTGAGACCGTTTATTGATTGTATCCCAGTCTCCTTGCCATAGATGTTCACAGCAAAATTATATAAAAAAGCAACTTAAAATTCAAGTTTTACTTGATGGGCTTTTAAACGACATCAGCTATTAATGCCTAAGCCTAGCATAAACATTATTGGACAAATAGTGTGACTGCTCCATATGATATATAAATATAAAAATAATACATGAAACAAAATAGTATTAAATCATCAGAGGTATACTTACTAAAAGATTTTCAGGCTTAATATCCCTATGAACTAGGTTTAAATTATGCAAATATGCCAAACCAGACGTAAGATGTTTTATCATTAATGCTGCTTGTTCCTCCGAAAATTTTTGAGCAACAGTTATCAAATCAAACAGATCTCCACCTAAAAGTTGATTCGAATATGATTAATAACATTATTAAAAAAAAAAAACAGTAGAGTAAGAAAATATTATTACGAAATAAATAAACAAATCAAACCACGAAATGTCAGGCTTGTTCTAATAGTTAACATGGAGTATCTTGACATATTTTCGCATGCTAAGCAAATCAAAATGTTTATTTATATGTGTAGGATCTTACAATAGCGCATCCCGCTTCGATAGCTCGTCTAGCACACAAGTTAGAAATTTCGTGCTGGTGCTAACCTAGTATACTTTTAAAAATACAGGTGGTTCGAAAAAAGTGTGGCGAGATGGAAATAATTTTGTTGAAATATAATATAATACCTTCGCTCTACGTTAAGCCGTTTAGATTCTACAGCCTGCCATAGTGCGTAAAATGTTAAAACATATTTCTAAAACAGTTGAATTTTGCTAAATTAAGCAATATATATTGCAACATATTAAACTTAAACAAACTTTATCTATATATACATTTTGCAATAAATAGATATAGATTTGTGATGTAATGTTTCGTGACATCGTTTTTGTCTTCAACCCAGAATGATGTGACCGATTGCGTTTATTTTTTGTTATGTGCCATTCACCTTTTTAGATCACACGGGTTCACACCGAGCAACAGTCCATTCCGCAGAATCAGCATTCCACAATATTTACATTTCGAGCAATTTCATTAATTGAACATATTATTTATAAAAATAAAATTTAGTTTTTAATTAGCTCTGAATTGTAACAGTCGAATCTCTTGAAAATAATATTTAACTGGCGCAGTCGGGTCGGATGTTCAAACGGACTTAAGCATAAAATACGGTTCGTTTTTACGATTTATTGGACATAATCTAAAAAAATCGGGTTTTCACGAAATGTTGACTTTAACGTCGTTCCGTGATCCTCCGTGGCACAAAAACCAGTTAAGGGAACTAAGCAGCTTAACGAGAAAATCTCGAGTGTATCTCGTTGGTCGACTCAACTGCGCATTTCACTGCTGTGACGTAGGCAGAGACTTCAAAGCACGTTGAAGGGCGACGCATGGAGAAGATATTGGTTTTTTTGTAAGTATGTCATTTAGAGATTCTTTTATTCTTGAAAGATATAATTCTGAAAGTTCAAGTTCAGAGACAAATTCTGATTCAGACTCATCAACATCTAACTTGTATCGCACAAGATCACTCTAAAACTTAAACAAAAGCATAGTAAAATTAATAAGACTTTTTAAATGACTGTTCCTCCTCTTAAACAAGAATATTTAAATATGGTTCCAGAGTTTCATGGCGAAAAGGAACTTCTTTCTAGATTTTTAAGTATAGGAGAAAAATTAGTAAATAAATTTTACAACCCAACAGACTTAACTAACTAACTTTCAGAATGAATACCTGATTTCTAGTCTTTTAGCAAAAATTAAAGGTGAAGTTGCAATCAATATTACATCTTCTGTAATAAATAATTGGTTAGACTTAAAAAATGCACTTCTCAATGCGTACGCAGACAAACGTGTCATATATACGTTAAACATTGAAATGACAAGTATGAAACAAGGAAACGAATAACCGTTTGATTTTTAAAATAGGTTACAACATATTTTAAACTTACAGATTTCGTATAT
>JAEQML010071006.1:0-16418 GCA_016904865.1 Pissodes strobi | reverse complement strand
ATGGTGACGTCACTGGCCAAGGCACAGGAGGTTGCCCCCAAGAATAACCGTTCTTGGTTCTTGGATTGCCCCAACGGATTTTGGCCCGAACATCAGCGGGTCGCGAGATTTCAGTTCATAGTGCACTTGTGAAAGAGAGGCGCGTAATTGGCTAGCTGCGTGAGGTGACGCATGTCTTCGACGCGTGTCTCGCGACAGTTATGATTTTGGCTGTCATCAAGAATTTTTACCAACCTACAAAGAAGGGGGATTCGGGATTCTTTGTGAATGTATTCGCGGAAACACATGCAAGCTGCTGTATATCCACTATAATACGGCTTTTGATAAATATATCCTGGTTTTTAGTTAAATAAAGCAAAATATTTCGTAAAAAGTGCATCCAAAGTACGGGCACGTATTACAGTAAGTAATATTTCACTTTTCGCATGGCCCTCCGCTCGCTACCGCTTGCTACGGGTTCTCAAGAAAAGGAAACTAACCAGGTGCTAACCCAAACGTAACCGATGCCATACCCAAAATCAAGAAAAAAACTGTTTAGAAACTTAACCGTAAAAGAAATTAAAAAAAGCAACGGGTTTTGAATTGAACCCGGGCCGCCGCCGATAGTCGCCGAATTGAGACCTACCTAACCATCTAAACCTCTAGACTTCAAATCGATTACAATGGGCATTTACGATAATTGGAGCGGTATCTACCGGTATGTATCTGAGCGTTCGTTAATTTGTGTTCCATTAACCAACCGTGTTCTGTAATTCAATTGAATCTACCGATACATCTACCGCGATCCAACTTTATGGATCTGCTACTTGTGTCGGTAATGGTCGGTACATGTCGGTTTGTTTACATCTTATATTGACATAACCTACAAATCTAGCCTGCGAGCCTGTTGTTACTTATATACCTTCGAAATTCTGAAAATAATTTAACTATTACATTCATTTTTAGAGAGAAATAATTAAAATACCTTCAGCATATAGCGAAAAGCAACATTTTCAATATATTTTTCAATAAACACACGTTAATTTTTTCTTGTTTTATGTTTTCTGCCTAGACTGAAACTAGTTTATAATGCCTTCAGTTTCCGAATCACTACTATCTAATATTTGAAAAGTAGCCAAGCACAAAATAAGATTTTGTGTAGCCAAGATTGCGATAGCTTGACGTTTATTTTTCTTTATTATAATTAAATTTTTGTTTAGGTTATTCGCGACCCGCACCGTTCCGTTCGACAATTACCATTTACCGGAACGTATCGACGTTAATCAGCTGATTACCGCTGTATACCCATATATTTTATACTCCTGTATACCTACCGGTAGATACCGCTACAATTATCGTAAATGCCCAATGATTGCATCGCGATATCGCGAAAACATCAAATACAATCGGTCGAGTCAACGCCACCTACACTAGATGGCGCTGGAGACGCTTTTACCTTGATGGCAGCCAACGGCAAAGCTGTCGCAAAACACTCATTCTGCCAAGAACCGGTTTTATCAGTTTAATTTTTATATAGAATGAAATTTCCATAATAGGTTAATAGGTATATGATAACGGCTAAGTGTTGTGTCACACTATGCGTTTTTAACGCTGCGGCAAGAGGGATGCGTTTTGACCGGATGTACTCTATTTGTCACACATCCCATCGGGATGATTAGCGGCTAGGTCGTGCCGGTCTAAAATCGTTCCCGATGACGAAATGCTGCGTGCGATGCCTCCCTCTCTCTTACGACTCCAGCGCCATCTAGTGTATGTGGCGATGACTCGAGCGATTGTATTCGCGCTATGTCCTATCCTATGTCTTCGTGATACAATCAATTGGTCTAGAGGTTTAGATGGTTGGGTCTCAATTCTGTGGCTATCGGCGGCTACCGGTGGCTCGGGTTCAAACCCCGTTGCTTTTTTTTATTTTTTTTACGGTTAAAATTTCTAAACAGTTTTTTTCTTGATTTTGGGTATGTCTTGGGTTACGTTTGGGTTAGCCCCTGGTTAGTTTCCTTTTCTTGAGCCCCCGTAGCGAGCGGTAGCGAGCGGAGGGCCATACGAAAAGTGAAATATTACTTATTGTAATACGTGCCCGTACTTTGGATGCACTTTTTACGAAATACACAGCAGCTTGCATGTGTTTCCTCGAATACAGTGAATACACACAATGGTGTCGGGAACGATTTTAGACCGGCGCGACCTAGCGGCGGAGGGTTTATTAGGAAAGACACCTCGTCAATATTGGATTCACCCTTTCAATTTGGATGAGATTCCAGTAAAATGTTTCAAAGTTCTACAGCAAAATTCGAATGTACGACAGGAAGTTTTTTGGGTATTACCGAATGTCCAAAAACTCATTCGATGAACTACTTGCGAAATTGCGACCCCATATCCACAAACGAAATACAACTTTTATGAATGCTATTGTGAAAAATTTTCGAAGAACCGCAGCGTTCGAACCGTCAGGTGCGACTACAAACAGTACAAACATACAACCATACAACTGCACGTGTTTTCGTTCTATTGCGGTCGTGCGGTGCAGCGGTGCCGCCGCAGCATGATGCGGTTTCATCCGGTTCGGGTGCGGTGTGCGGTACAGTACAACGCTGTATGTGACAGCTCTCATTACAATGGGTTTACACCATCCCGGCAAGCCGGAGTTTACCGGAGCGTTCTTGCCACAGCCGTGAAAACGCTATGTGTGACACCACACTTATGGACGAAAAGCATACAAGACAAAGATAGTGAAAAAATGGTTCAAACGCATGTCCAGATTGTTTTTGAATACGGTTCAACACAAAGCAACCGCAACCACAAAGAATCCCCCTTGGATTCTTTGTGACCGCGACGTCATTATTTGACAATAAAATAAAATGTTTTCAAACCAGTTTGAACACTTTGAACCGTATTAGCACGAAAAAACGGCTCAAAAAGGAGTATTTTTATTATTTTTATTTTTAAATTCGTTACTCATCTATCTGTTTTCAGTGTTTTCTGTTTGTACACGTAGTTTTAACAAGTCCATTTATTTCGAGTTCGAGCCTGTTAAATAAACACGCATAGGGTGAACTGTAGAGACGTCTTACTTTTAATTTGCCTTTTTTTAGGATGATGAGTATTCAGTGGACCTTAATTGCCGGTTTTCTTTATACGGAAATCGCTGTAGTTTTACTTTTGGTACTACCGGTAGCTAGCCCTCGAAGATGGAACGCTATTTTCAAATCCAGGTAAGTTAGTTAACGCTCATTTAGGCCAATAAAAATACTGCATTTCTCAATGATTCTAGCGTTGTTTGAACTCAAACAACGATTCTAGTCTGGCATGAATGTAGGACGGTTGTCTGTTACACCTTAATATACCATCATGGCTTGTTCTTGTTCTTGTTCTTGTTAATGGCTTTGCTGCAAGGCAATCCGCCAGCACAATTTGGTAGTGACCAGGATGTTGTCTGGCTCTAAGCCATATCCAGACCACTGAAATTGTCACTAAAAAACTTTATTTTATTGTTAGCTTCAAAAGTACTGTGAGTGGATCTTAGAAGTGAGCTTTCTCCAGAAAACTTCTGTATGAGGTTAACTGTTAGCAAGACATAACAACATAGGTAACACAAATGGAACAGTATCTTCAGACAGACAACACAAACATACACTGAAAGGAAAGGATAACAATTAGTTAAGCATTGGGTATAACTATAAATTAATCTTATTAATTGCCAAAAATTTTAAAAGCAGGTTAAGCTTCTCTTCCTTGGGATCTCCCAGCACAGTAAAAATAGAAATTGGGGTCATCGAATTTCTACTAAGAATCCTATATAAATCAAAATTAGGAATGACGTTAATTGGACATTCAAAAAATACGTGATTTAGGTCTTCCACCAAACCACATTCACATAGAGGATCATCCTTTAGGTTTAACTTAAAAAGGTGGCACTTCACAGAGCAATGACCCGTACGCATCCTAATGACTGTCGTAAGATGTCGTCTATTCTTGTAAGGGAAATTAAAAAACCAAGATTTAGATGGAAAGAAATCTTGAACCTGAATATATTGATGTCTCCTCTTATAAAGTGCCTCCTTCCAATACGTTTTAAATTGGGAAAAAATTTGTCTTTTAATTACAGGCAAGAAATCCCCAGAGTCCAAAAGAATGTCCATCGGTACACTCAAATCCCTTCCCACTTTAGCGAGTATGTCGACCATTACGTTTCCAGGGATGTCAGAATGGCCTGGAATCCAGGAGATCAAATACTGAAATCCGTTTTGGTTAGCCAGAGCTATCAATCTCTTTGTTCTGAGAGACCAGAGATCAGCCCGAGGGCTAAAGTGATTGCCTTTTATTTTAGAGACTGCACTGAGAGAGTCAGAAAAAATTATTGCTCTTTTAAAATTTTTATTTAAACATGATTTTATTGCTTGATGGATAGCTATGATTTCAGCCTTATAAATATTGCACTCTCGAGGAAGTCTTTGAGAAAACCTGTAATTAATATCCGGAATATAAAGAGCATACCCCACTCTTTCGTCCATCTTCGATGCGTCCGTAAAGACAAAAACATAATCACCCTTGTATCTCTCCGTTGCCATCAAGAATTTTTCTTTCGCCATGGGTTCATTCTTTTTTATATTGCAATTAAAAGTTTGTAACGGGGAAATTAAAATATCAAAATCTATATCATAACAATAGAAATTAGCGTTTTTATGTATTTTCCTAAAATAAGGATAGAAATATTCAATTGCCGAGACTAAATATGGAGAATTATCATCTTTAAAAAATCCCGGATTTTTGATCAAGTTTCCACGTAGTCTGCAAAGAATGGAAATCAAAGGGTGACCCTGTAAACCAACTAATTTGGAGAGAAACTTAGTAGCCAACATTCTCCTTCGGTAGTCAAGCTGCAACATTGCAGACTCAGCTAAAATGGCCATACGGGGGGTGGACCTCATACAGCCCAAAGAGATTCTTAAACCCTCAAAATATACTACATCCAATCTATTTAAACACTTTTTACTTGAAGGCCTAAACAAAAATGAGCCATAATCCAAATGGGATCTTATTAATGCATTAAAAACCATCAAAAGGGTTCTAGGGTCTGCACCCCACCACACCCTGCAAATAGCCCGCAAGACATTAATATTTTTTTTGGACTTGTTGACAATGTTCTCAACATGAGCGTCCCACTTCAGGTGGTTATTAAGAGTGAGCCCCAAAAATTTGACATTATTTACAAAACGAATATTTGTGTTATATAGCTTAATTATTGGTAACCGAGCCTTTCTTGGCCCCTTAGTGAACCAAATACCTTCCGATTTATCAGTAGAGAGGTGAAGATCTAGTGCTGCTAATTGACCCTGAACATTTTCCAAACCACCCTGCAACCTTTCGGCCATTGTCTCCAAATTAACTCCTTTTACAAACATAACTAAATCATCCGCGTACCCCAATAAGTGAACGCCCTCCGGAAGAACAGTGAAGACACTCGATATGGATTATTTCCAAGATGTCTGACATGTCGGATGGCGATTCAGAGGCTAGTGCAAAAGAAGGGAAGAAAACTGGTTTTAAGTGTTGTGTTAAAAAAAGCTGCAATGTATGCGTGTGCATAATATGCTTTTCAATTTACCACAACAGTTGTGTTAAAAGATTGGGCAAAGTTAAGAAACAAATAGACGAAACAAAAATCGAGTGCTGCACCCGTGACAGCATGATGGCGTCTGACTCAGACATGAATGTAAATGTAAATATAAACAATAACAAAGTGGATCTACTGGAAATGGAAAAATCAAAGATGATTATAGAAATCGAATACTTAAAAAAACTCTTGGAAGAAATGAGCGACAAAAATAACCTACTAAAACAGAACAATAGTCTAATTAATGAAAAAATGTATCTGTTAGAAATGCGAATAAACACAAAAAATGGTCAAGTCCAAGGTCATCGAACGCAGCGAGAAAATACACTCACGTTTAAGCATAATGAAGATATCGCAGAAAACATCTCGGCGAGCACCGAGGTTAACTCGGATAAACAAACGACTTACGCGGAGTTATTCAAAACTACATCTGAAATGCCGACTATCGTTCCCCGTGCTCCTGGCCAGGGTGATGGTCTCCAAACGAGCCGGTGGAGCCGTCAGCGATCAGCGTCAAGATCAGCTGGTCCTGATAGGAAACTTGAAAGCATGCCCGATAACGATTCACAATCGCAAGAGTTTACAAACTGGGAAGAAACTGGTAAACATCGAAATACTGGCTACAGATCAGGGGACAATGACTTCACTGTGCCCAGACGAAGGTTTAAAAAAAGGCTTGGTAATGCGCAACCAACCAATAACAGTACTTTTACCGGGGGAGAAAGGAAAGTATGGCTTTATATATATAGAGTTAAAAGGGATTGCACTGAGAAGGTAATTTTTGATTATGTTAAAATGAAGGCTGGTTTTGAAAACTTATTAGTACAAGTAAAGGAATTACCTTCAGATACTAATAAATTAAAGTGTTTTGTGTTAACTGCGCCTTTCGATAAAAAAGACGAAATGTATGATCCTAGTTTTTGGCCCCGATTCGTAGGTGTTAAAAGATTTGACTTTTCCAAACATAGAACTTTCTTGGATACGGCAGGTGATTTTTTTGCCACCAGATAACCCAACTGAAATCCCAAACAAATGAGAATCTAGATATATTTTCTGTTATGCATATAAACATTCAGTGTATGAGAAATAAGCTCCTAGAAATTGATTCTTTGCCATCTGACTATCATTTGATTTGTATCTCTGAACACTGGTTGAGACAAGAAGAAATAAATACTATCAAATTATCAAAATATGAAATCCTCACTTTCTTTTGTAGGAAAATACATATACACGGGGGTGTTGCTATTTTGCTGAAAAATAATATACCTTTCAAATTTGAACAGAGAAATGATATAAATGTGTTATCCTCTGAAACACATTGCGAATTGTGTGCTGTGCAAAGTCATGATCTAAAGCTAATCGTTCTAACTTGCTATCGATCACCTTTAGGAAATTTTCATATGTTTGTTCAAATTTTGGAGAGTGCTTTGCAGATATTATCAAATTCTAAATATTTCTTAATAATTACTGGAGATTTCAATGTAAACTTTCTGATACCCGAAAATAATAACACTCAATTTCTTACAGACCTTGTAAAAACCTATGGTCTCTCCAAAATGATTTTTACGCCTACTAGGCAAAGCTCCTGTCTTGATAACATTTTTTTAAACATACCAGACGCAGTGGCTTACACCAGGGACTTAGTGATTTCTGACCATTTGGCTGTAATTGCTGAATTTGAGTATATAGTTACCCACAAGCCTAGCTTAGAAAAAATTAAATATAGGCCATACACCAACAAAGGTATGTTTGATTTCTATAACTTGGTAGATTTGATAAACTGGGACTTTATATGCTCGGTTTCTATGGCAACGGAAGATAAGTTTAATATGTTTGTATCGTTTTTGCACAGCAATTTGGAGCTTGCTTTTCCCGAAATAGAGGCTAAAAGAGGTATAAATGGGAATGATTTGAATATTAAATGGTTTAGCAATGAGTTGAAAGAGGAAAGGGAGCTAGTCAGTTTCGTTGCTGACTTAGCCAAACAAAGAAGCTGTCCTAATCTATTAAATCTTAAAACTAAACTAAAACGAAAATATCAAGAAGATTTAAAGAAGGCAAAACGAGAGGCACATAATACTTATCTTATAAATCAAAACTTTAACCCCAAAGCCACTTGGAATGTCGTTAAATCAAATAGTAACATCTTAAGAAAGAAACAAAAAACTGAGAGCTTTTTTTCTTCTAATGACTTTAATATATTTTTTACAAATGCGGCTTCTGAAATCATAAATAAATTACCACCTTCTCAGACTTGCTCTGAAAACTTTGTTGAAAACTTTGCTACTCAGCTAAATCTGCCTAATCAGGGTTTTGTGTTCACAGAGGTTACAATAATTGAAGTGCGTGATATTATTGAATCTTTAAAAAATAAAAAGTGTCGCGATTTCTATGGCCTTAATGTGCAAATAATTAAATCCATTACCAATATTATAATTTGCCCATTGGTTAAACTGTTAAATTTATGTATAAAAGAATCTATTTTTCCCACAGTTTTGAAAGTATCTAAGGTTATACCTATTTTTAAAAAAGGTTGTAAAAATGATATTTCAAATTACCGGCCAATATCTATTGTACCAATCCTATCAAAGATTTTTGAAAAAGTTCTTAAGAGTCAAATAACCTTATTTTTTGAAGATAATAAACTTTTTAACAGTAGGCAATTTGGTTTTAGAAGCGACAAATCCACTACCATGGCCGTAAATGAGTTTGTTGATTTGGTAAATGATGGCTTAAAAGATGGTTGTATAACTGGGGCTGCCTTTTGCGATCTAAGCAAGGCTTTTGACTGCGTCTCATTTGATCTACTTGCAATGAAACTGAAATACTACAAGTTCTCTCCTTCTAGTATTAAATTATTGAAATCTTACCTTTCTCAAAGATTACAAATAGTTGAGAGTAATGGTATAAGCTCTGAGTCTTGTAAAGTTAAATACGGTGTTCCGCAGGGATCGGTCCTGGGGCCGTTGCTGTTTTTGGTATATATAAATGACCTGGTGGGTAGTGACCCCAGTGCCGATTTCATTCTTTTTGCGGATGACACGACCGTTATTAAAAGAGCAAAGGAAATTGACCAATTGCAGGAGGATCTTGGTGAGACGCAGTCAAGGATTGCAGACTGGTTTACCGCAAACCAGCTTTGTTTGAATGAATCTAAAAATCAACAATTATTCATTTCAACTCGCAAAATTAATGTTAACATCCCCAATGATCCAGTTAGCTTTTTGGGAATGAAAATAGACTCTAAACTGCTATGGCAGGCCCACATCGATCAACTATGCTCTAAAGTAGCGTCAGGTGTATTTGCACTTCGGAATCTTACACAATGTGTTTCCCCTAGAGTTGCATTGTCGGTATACTTTGCTTGCGTCCAGTCCATGATTTCTTATGGAATTTTGGTTTGGGGCCATGCGTCTGGCATGGATCGTGTTTTTTCTCTGCAAAGAAGGGCGATCCGAATAGTGGATGGTCTGGAATATAGAGCTGACTGCAAGGATGCATTTATTAAGCTTAGAGTCTTAACTATTCCGTGTATGTATATTTTTCATTGCCTTCTGCATGTCAAAATGTTCAGCAACACCTATGAGACCCACGAAGATATACATTCATATTCAACTAGAAATAACTTTAATATATACACTGACTTCCATAGGATACATCGCATGAAAACTGGTACATCTTTTCATGGGCCTATGTTTTTTAATAAGTTACCACATCATATAAGATCATTGACACAAAAAGAATTCAAAACAAGAATAAAAAACTATCTAACTTCCAAATGTTTCTACAGTTTCCAAGAGTACTTAAATAACAATTTCTATGATCTGGTTTAATATACTTATAGGAGCTTAGTTCCACATAGTTATTTCTTTACTTGTTCACATTTATTATTGTTAGATTCCACTTTTGACTTGTGTAAACTTTGTTGTAGCACCAATAAATTTCTTTGTCTTTGTCTTTGTCTTTGTCTTTGTAAATATTAAACAAGATAGTGCTCAAAGGAGATCCCTGAGGAAGCCCTCTCGTGGCCAGCCTGGGGCCTAAAAATTCTCCATTACTGCCTCTAGAATACAGAAGTCTGTTGTTTAGAATTTTAAAGATTAAATTATTCATGTCTGTAGGAATATTTAACGTAACCAGAATGTCATATAGTTTGTATATGTTGACGTTGTCATATGCTGCTTTAATATCAAGAAACAATGCCAGTACCGTCTGCGAGAAACCAAAAGCCTCCAAGATACAAGTGTGTAAAAAAGATAAATTATCCATTGTGCCCCTACCCTTCCTAAAGCCAGCCTGATTAAATTGAAATTTGGCGTTATGTTCAAAAAACCAATCCAATCTGTTTTTAATAATTATTTCTAGTGTTTTAAGTACACAGGAACATAAGACGATCGGTCTGAAACTATCAACCAGTAAGGGGTTTTTATTTGGTTTCAAAATCCCAACAATATTGAACTTTTTCCAATCCCCCGGTAAGGGACCCTGCTTTAGACAATCATTATAAATTTTGAGGAGTGAATTTTTTGCCGTTACTGGTAGGTACTTAATCATACTATAAGAGATGTCATCGATCCCTGGGGCAGACTGACCCTTATTAGCAATGGCATTGTTAAGCTCATGTAACGAAAAGGGAACCGAGTACTTATCAATTTGGAGAGGAATAAATTCTGGGTTTATATTAATTGAAGATATCTTAATGAGTAGCTGATCCTTAATGTTGTCAGAAGGGACAAAGCCTACAGAAGAATTCTTAGGGTTCGCAAACTTTCTAACCTTATTCCACACATACTTTATACTAGAACCTTTATTTAAAGTCTCACAGAAGCTTTTGAACTTGTTTCTCTTTTTTAATCTAAGATCTCGTCTGGTTCGTGCTATAATGTGTTTGGCTCTAATAAAGTTCTCTAGAGAAGGAAAATTATTGAAATGTTGGACAGCTTCTTTTCTTATCTGCACCCATATGGAACATTCATCATCCCACCATGGAATTGATGTACTTCTCTGCATTCCCTTTTTTTTCATAGGAATTGAGTTGTCTGCCGCTCGAGCGATTATATTCAGCAAGTCCTCATAGTTCAAATCCTCTGTATCAGTCTGCGATAGCAGATGCAAGATGTCGTTATAATAAGTAGACCAATCTGCTTTATGAAAATTTCTTGATAGATATGTAGACGTAAAAGCTTTTCTAAAATCATATGAAGTAGAGCAGTTGATATTTAAGAAGGTGGGAAAATGATCACTACTACCACAGTCATGAATAACACTCCAATCAGCATACAGGGAGAGGCTGCTACTTACAATGGATAAATCTAACGCACTACATATACCATTATTCAAGGGTCGGAAGAGCGTCGCAGTACCGTCATTCATGATTGTCAAATCATTCTCAAAAGTGAAATCACACAGAAATTTGCCTCCACCATTGGGCTTACAAGAATCCCACATCGGGTGGTGACAGTTTAAGTCTCCCATTATTATTAGGCAATCCAGAGGAATTCCATTCAACATATCTTCGAATAACTCCGCCGTTATTGCAAAGTTAGAACTTGAGTAAATATTGATTAAATATAGATTACTCACTTTTAGAATTATATATTGAACTTGATCAGAACTAAAAGCCTTGATTTGAGTAAAGGAGACTGAATGATTAACACATGATGCAACACCCCCATACCCGTCCGCTCTATCTTGTCTAATGACATTAAAATTTTTTAAGGATAAATTGTAGTCTTGTTTAAGCCAAGTTTCATTAATGAAGACAATATCCGGATTATTACTTACTATCAATTCCATCAAATGATCCCTATTAGATTTAAAGCTTCTGATGTTCCACTGTAATATTTTTAAACTCGTTTTACTATTGTCCAGGGTGAAAATAGATAATTAATCTGATTCTGAGACGTCATCTAGGTCCATATAGGACTCTAGATGTGCACGGGATGATAAGAGGTTTTTGATCATATTTTGATTAGAAGGGGAGGTGTTCATGATAAAATCAATGCATTCTTTGAGGTCGAATTGGGAAACTTGAGTAGTATATTTGTCATTTTTAGAGTGTTGTAGTGCACTGGCGGGCCAGGCTATGTCAGATCTATGTTGTTGAGAGAATGTAGTTGTAGAGGAAGATTGAGGTCTCGAAATTCTCGATGGTGAAGTAGAAGAAGATTGTTTTTCGGGCCTCGAGTTTGGGGAGAGGAGATTCTGATTGTGCAGATTTTTATCATAACCTTTATAGAGTGTTCTCCTTTTATTATCCATATTAGTCACCACCTGACTAAAAGAGCGTTTAACTGGGGCTGTTCTGAAATTATGAGTCCTTCTCTGGACAGGGTCCACAAGATTTTCAAAAGAGGAGGTATTAATAATTTTTTCATTATTTGAATTATGAGAGTTTTTACTCTGTAAATTTGACGGGAATTCTTTTGCATTATAAATAAATTTGCCTTTATCTATGTAAGATTTTGGTATTGCCTGGCTAGCGTCAAAAAAGGTTAAGTTTTCGAATGTCATTAGTTCTTTTATATTTTTTTGTCGGGCATATTCAGGGCACTTTTTATCAGTCGACTTATGTGGCTCCTTACAGAAAAAACATTTTGTTTCACAGGATATTTCCTCTTCTTCTGAATCGTGCCTCGTCTCCCCGCAGTTGCCACATCTTTCTTTACCTTTACAGTTGTTTTTTGTATGGCCATATCTTAAGCATTTAAAACATTGTGTAACAGGGGAAATATAAACGTCAACGAGTTTAGGTAAGTCATAGAAATAAACTGTTTTGGGCATTTGAACTCCTTTAAAGGTAAAGAGCACAGAACCTGTAGGCTCATAAGAAACCACATTATTTTTGATAACCCTTCTTTTTAGTCTTCTAACGCTTAAAATCTCTACATGTTTTATTCCGGTCTCACAACAATTCAGGAGCTCCTCCTCACTCAGATCTGTGTCCAATTGCCTGACGACGCCCTTGGACGTGACGAAATTGTAGGGTATGTAAATTTTATATCCCTTATCCAATAAGTTTTTATTTTTAAGAAAGGAATTAGCTGAATTAAAATTAATAAACTCGACTGCGATCCTGTTCATACCTTTACTAGCCGTTTTTTTAATATCTGTTAGTTTAAGATTAAAGATATCTCTGGCTATTTTTATATTATTAAAAGAACCAATATTTACATTTGATACATTTGTCGATTCTAAATAAACCACGAATGGTCCGTTATCATGTTTAGAATAAAGTAAATTTTTTTGCTCATATTGAAACCTGTTTTGTGATTCTAATGAATCAGGATTTTGCGTAATTACAACTGAATTAATAGTAAGATTTCTGTTGGAATCCTCAGGGGGGGGCTCTGTGCCCCCCTCCGAGCCGTCCATCCCTCAAAAGCTAAGATTCTACTGTAGAAATTCGATGAGAAATTATATATACACACAAAAAAAAATATATATGAAATACGTAACTGTGTTATAAGAATGAAAATTTATGCAATTTAAAGCTCTGGCAGGACCTAAACCAATGCTTCACTTACCAAGGAAGGAAAAAAACGTAAACACTTTTGTTAGTAGACTCCCTCTTGAAATTCGCTCGTCGCTGGTAGCAAATCCAGGAAGCAAAACGCTGCTGCTCGTACGCCGGCACTCACAGCACTACCATCATGGCTTATTCAAGGCTAATTTTTTATTTAACAGAACCATTAAATTTCAACCTCAATGAGCTTTTCATTTACAACACTAGAGTTATGCTCTATGCCATTGGAACTGAATCGGTCTGCTGCAACTTTTTCAAATTTGTAGTTTTTGCTGTGAAATAGGATAAATCACTGCAGGTTCAGCCAATCATATTTTTGGTCTTACACAGTTTCTTGTCTCTGTCTTACAATAAATAGGCCTCCATTTTAATATCTGAGTTCAAATGAATTAGGGAACTATATTAATCAGTAGATAAAATTATGGGCCAGATGGCATCCAATATGATATTGTCAAATTCAGGTACAAAAAAACTTGTATACAAAGTTCATTTCTTTATGCAAAGCTAAAAAAGGAATTAAGATAAAATTTCAAGGTCCATTAAAGTTGGTAGGTGTACTTACACCTATACAAAGTTCAATGTATCAGTTTTTATGTAAGCTAAACATAAGACTTAAAAAGCTAAAGATTAGGAGTTCCTATTTACGAATAATTATTAATAAGCCTTTTTTGTTTTAAGGGTAACTAAGCTTTAAAAAGTTTGTGATTTTAAAGCTTTTTTATTTCAAGTTCCAAATACAATATTGCACTAGTCATTTGTGGTTAAGAAAAAAATATAAATATACAATTAACTGTAATAAGAGCATGTTTGCTAATATAAAACATAACCAATTAAATAGAAGGAAAGTTGGGCTATGATTAATGATTTTTGTAGTAAGTCGACTAATGCTAAATTTGACATAGGTCCAAACCACTTAAATGATTTTTACTGTAACATAGCCAATGATCTAACCAAAAATGTATTCTCTAAAGCTGACCCATTATTTTACCTTAAAATTGTGACCAACAAAAACTCATTTTGTTTTCTTGAAACAAACAAGCGTGAAATTAAAGAGGTTATTTCTGAAATAAAAAATCTAGTGGGGATGATGAAACCTCAGCTGAGGTACTTGTGAGGTTACCTGATAAAGCCTTAGAAGCCCTATCAGTGTGTATTAATGAATCTTGGCTACAGGTTCCTTCTTGCCTAAAATCTGCAATTGTGGTCCCTTTATTCAAGGGTGGTGATTCAGAAGAGCCATCCAACTTTCGCCCAATTTCCTTACTACTTACTTTGTCCAAAGTCATTGAAAAGCTGGTAAAAAATAGGATCTGGAATTATCTACAATCATTTAACCTTAACTGCTAAACAGGTACTCATGATGCTATCTACAGTTTTCTTGAAGATATCTATGTGGGGTTGAATCAGGGAGGCGTTCTGGCGGCGTTGTTCTGTGACCTGTCCAAGGCGTTCGATTGTGTTGATCACCAAATACTGCTGTTGAAGCTCCAGAGATATGGCTTTCGAGGCCTGGCTCTCTTGGTTTTGATCTTATCTTGGCTGTCGATACCAGTCTGTGGTATGCTCAGGAGTGAGATCCTCATCATTAGGGTTCATAGAACATTTGTTAGGGTTAGTTGTGATGTTTCCCAGGGCTCTGTTTTGGGGCCTATTTTGTTCTTGCTATATATCAATGACCTTGTTCAATTAAATATCTCTGGACACTTCACCCTTTTTGCTGATGATACTTAAATTTTATGGCGGGACATAGAGATTGAGCAGCTGAAGCAAGCCATGATTCATGACTTGACCATCATTAGGGAATGGTTCGATTGCAATCGCCTGTGTTTGAATCTGAACAAGACACACATGGTAGGACTTAAATGTGATCTCACAGGTTTCCCTTTTGATGGGGACCTCCTTTCGGGGATACCTGCAACTAGGTTCCTGGGAGTCATGATTGATGGCGATTTGCACTTTGAGGACCATATACTGGCCTTAAGCAAGAAACTGTCATCGGGGTGCTTTGCTGTGAGAGCGGTTAGGGAAGAATTGGGTTAGCAACTAGCAAGGACTGTCTATTTTTCTTTGTTTGAGTCGCATCTCCAGTATGGTATACCATTCTGGGATGTGGCTAATCGGGGCCTTTTGAACGTCCTCTTCGTTCGTCAGAAAAAAGCAGTGAGATTTATTGTAAAGGTGCCTCAAGGACAGTCCTGTGGACCGCACTTCGTGGCTCACAAGATCTTGACTCTGACATCTCTTTTCATTCTTTAAATCTAGGCTGAACATCCAAATACGACCCCAAGTTTCTTGCGCACTTTGTAAATATTATTTTTTTGTCAGCCAACTGTAATTTTAAAATTCCCTCCAATTCTACTCTGCGTTTCTCAGGGAAAAATAGAAGAACTTCTGTCTTATCAGCATTTAATTTTAAATTGTGCTCATTCGAATACTGCAAAATTAAAGTGAGATCGCCATCAGGATATGCAGGTGGAAAGTAATGGAGAAACTGGGTGTCATCAGCATAAGACTGTACATGTGAATTTTTAACAGCATCAAAGATATCAAAGGTGTAAATCAGGAACAAAAGCGGACCCAAGATTGAGCCTTGTGGGACCCCAGATACAATATTTCCAACAGATGACAAGGTATTATTTATATGTACCCTTTGCTGTCTCCCCATAAGAGAGCATGATACTGCATCAAAGCCCAGATAATGCAGTTTTGCACACAACAGGTCATGGTCCAACACATCAAAAGCCTTAGAGTAATGAAGACAGACTGAAACTACTGCCATATTTTTTGTCAGATAAATCACCCCAATAGTAATTGATATTTTACAATTAATTTTAACTTTTACCCAAAGATTTTCAAAACCATCAATTACTTGTGGCATAAATATAGTCTTTCAATATGGGAAACCGGGAATAAGAATAAGAAATGGATCAGATGCAATCTGCTCATGTAGCCATGTCTCTGTCACTGCCATGACATCAAAATCGCCCACCTACATTATACTACTAAATTCCTGAAAACGTGTGAAAATTGACCTAAGATTTAGATGTGCTAACTTAAATACACAATTTTCCATACTCTCAGACATTTTTACTTTGTCTTAATGATGCAATTTTTTTTTCAGATTCTTACTGTCAGTGCAGCGACAAGCGGGAATATATTTCCTGATATTATTAGCAATATTGGCTGTGTTTCTCCTTGATGCTATTAGAGAAATGAGGAAGTACTCTAATCAAGGTATTTTTTTTTTAAATTGCGTGATAATATGATATTATTATTATT
>MU195206.1:1571-16419 GCA_016904865.1 Pissodes strobi | reverse complement strand
ATATATATATATAAAACAATTCCGAAACAATACAATTACAATATAGCCAATAAAAAACAATAAAAGTTTAACAATATTAAAACCTTATCTCCTACGTTATACATGCAAATGTCAAAAACAATAATGTCAATGTACAATATATATAAAAGTTTTGGTCAGTTTTTAAAATTTAAATCTAAAAACGATAGACTGTCCACCCGCCATACCACTAAATGTTTTTTCGTAGTTTTCCGTCAATAATTTGTTTAAATTTTTTAAGAGTAATCATATCTATGTCAATGTCTGAGGCGTGCAAATTAAATAGTGAACACATTTTATATATCGGAGAGTTTTTAAATAAATTTGTCCTAGGAAATGCTAAATAGAAAGTGTGTGAGTGACGAGAATTAATTCTATTAATTGCAAATGATAACTGGCCAAGAATATCTGGACTATCTATTTCGCCTTTCAGCAACTTAAACATTGTGCACAGAATTATTTTATGTCTCCTTTTCTCTAACGACATCCTACCAAAGATACCCAACAGATACTCATTATCGCAGCCTCTCTGCGGATATGACCCATACATATAGAAAATATCTCTTGTATAGTACTATAATGGATCAACCGTTGAATGAAAATAAAAAATAATTCCAAAAATTCACGGCGGAATGTCCCCTAGGGGTTCGCGAGACTATGGTCTCGGTCTCGGTCTTGTCTCGGTCTCGGTCTCGAAAACGAGACCGAGACCGAGACCGAGACCTGGAAATTAGAATCCAGACCGAGACCGAGACTTACCTATCGAGACCGAGACCAAGACCGAGCCCAAGGTAACGAGACTCTCGGTCTCGGTCTCGGTCTCGAAAAATATGTTTATTTGTTGAATTTTCAAAACTTTTTTTTTCTCAAAAAATCAAATTTTATTTTTATGTGTGTTATTGGCCATTTATGCCAACGGGGTCTAATCAACCAAAAAATTGAAAAATTGTGCAAATCCGGGTATAACGCTTGTTTATTTTAAATTGGGCTGTCTCTTTTTAAGATTCTAGAAGTAAGGTTATACTGTTATGTACATAATATGTAATTATGTAGATAACTTATTTTGAGTCATTTCCAAGCAATAGCATGAGTTTTCACATTTTTCGTAATATCTACAAGGTAATAAAACATCGCGTATCCATTAAAACAACTGGATATCTGCTTCTGGTACAACCGTGTCAGATTAGTATATTAAAAGATGAATGGCTACCTTTGACCATATCCACTTATACAGTATATACCGTATACCTATACAGAGTGTCACAAAATTAGTGGACAAAGCATTAGCCCTGTAGTTATTGGTCAAAAATACCTTACAATTTTTTTCTATAAACATATATCGGGAGACGCCCCCCTACGGGAGCTAGGGCCTCTTAAAGGTGGGCCCCTAAAGATGTTTAGATTCTAATTATTTCCAAAATTGTGTAAAATAGAGTTTTAAAATTTTGGATTTCCCCTTAGTACATTAAGTTTAATATTTAGAATTCGACAATGGAATAAGAAATAGAAAATTTTAGTCAGGTCAGATGCTTAACATTTTGGGAGTGAATATAAAAAATTAACGTCGACTTCTTTGTAGGTTATTTTTTTATTTTCTTTATAAATTTTAAATTTATTTATTTTTTTTTTGGTAAAAAAGTGCCTCTTATTTCGTATCATTAGGATGCAGGGTTTTGAGAAAAACGGATTATAAATGTATTCCGACTGTCAAAAACGGGTGTAAATTGAATGCTATAGTTTATCAAATTTTGAAAATCTGTCATAACTTTTTTCTGGAACAAGTGTTTCTACTATTTTATAATAATATGTTTATAAGTTCTGTAACGTCAAAAGGAATTTTTGGGGAATATCAAAAATTATAACCTTCATTATACACCCGTTTTTGGCAGTCAGTGTACTTTAAAATCCATTTTTCTCAAAACGCTGCGTCCTAGCGAAGCAAACTAAGAGGCACTTTTTGGCGAAAAAAATTCAAATTCTCAAAATTTGAAAAAAATATATATAAAAAGCTAGCCCAAAAAAAAGTTAATTTTTAGATTCACCCCCTAAAATGTTCGCACCTGACTAAAATTTTTTATTTTTAATTCCATTTTTAAATTCAGAATATTAAAGTTAGTAGAATCCCAAAATTTTAAAACTCTATTTTACACCGTTTCGGAAATAATTAAAGAAAACCATATTATTCAGGGGCCCATTTTTAAGAGGCTCTAGCTCCCTTCCCGATATATATTTATAAGAAAAAATTTTAGTTATTTTTGACCGATAAATACATGGTTGATGTTTCGTCCACTAATTTCGCGACACTCTGTATACCGTTAAATTTTAAGAGTTTTCAAAATAAATATTTCCATATAATACAGAATGTTTGAAAATGACATCACTTTGTATGACTACGCTACAACTGATAAGAAATGTAAAAAATAAGAAGAAAAAGCGTTGACTCTGACAATAAAATTGGCATAAATCGGTACCTAGTTTTTATGTGTACAGGGTGGCCAAATAAGCGTGCAAGGTACTGTATCTCGGAAACTACTCATTGTAGGGACTTGCGGTAAAACATTTTATGACTAAAGTAGCCAAAAAAAATCCCGGAAATTATTTTCAGGTTTCGCGGATGGTCGCTAGGGTGAGTAACCGCCATCTTGAATTGAAAAAGTGGTGTTTCTCGGAATTTTTCCTAATTAAGATAACACAAAAATACAAGCATTTTCAAGCCGAGATAAATTCGAGTTTTTTTTGTTAAACACTTTTTGCCCTATCTCCAAAAATAAACTGGTGGGGGGTGTTCAAATGTTTTTGTAAATAAACACCTGTAACTTCAAAACGGCTAAACGGATTTCAACCGACTTGGTGTCGTTGAAAAGAACTTTTCTTGGGCAACAAAGCCTACCTTATTTGTGGTCATTGTAATTTGCTATGTCGCCACTAGAGGGCATTTCTCGATATAACGACAGAAATTGAGAAATTTCTAAAAAAAATTAAATCTGTTAGTACGAGTTTTTTTTCATGAAGAAATATTAAAATGAATCCCAATCAAGCGAGTGAAAACCGCGCCTCGATATCTAGTTCCTAACCTAAAATACCGGAAAAAGAAAATTTTACTATAAAATCAGTATTTTATTTTTTTTCTCTAAGTTTGTTGGTTGATTTTTATAGGTAACTTAAATTTCTATTTCAAAACTAGGAACCGCAAAAAATATAAACAGCTTGAATCGTCATCAATATAGCCATTTTAGGTTGTAACTTAAAAAAAAAAGACACAATTTATGCTTATTAACTATAATATAGGTACGAGTAGGTACGTAATGGAAGATAAAACACATGTCTAATAACAATATTATAAAGAAACGTCTAATTTAACTATAAAAAAAGAGTTTTTCTTGGGCAAGAAAACCTAGTTTATTTGTGGTGAATGTAATTTGCTATGTCGCCACTAGAAGGCATTTTTGGATATTACGACAGATATTGTGAAATTCCTAAAAAAAAAATCTATTTGTATCAGTTTTTTCTCATGAAAAAATAGCAAAATGATGCACAAGCTAGTGAAAACTGCGCCTTAATATCTTGTTCCTAAAATAACGGCAGAAGGAAATTTTACTAGAAAATCAGTGGGTTTCGAATTCGATAACTTTTTTTGAAAACGAGGCCTTCATATTTGTACAAAATTTTCTTTTTTATGTAAGTCGTGGCCCTGAAAAAAGTTTTTTAATGCCTCCTTAAATGCTCAAATTTTTGTCCGTCACGTTCTATGCATTAATGGAGCCTCTCTTGCGTCGAAAAAACTGCAGCTTCAATTTTGGCTCATGGTAGGTTGCGAATTGCATTTCGAATCCTGCACTCCATGTCCTGCCTAGTTGTAGTTTGAGTTTGAAATACGTTGTCCTTTAACAGGCCCCATAAATAGCAATCTAAACAGGTTAAGTGTTGGGATCTGGGTGGCCATGGAAATAGACTTCCTCTTCCAATCCATCGCTGTTTAAATTACTGCGTTTAGATGTTCTCGCACATTTATAGCTAAATGTGCTGGACAATCGTCTAATTGCAAGAACAAATTTTGCCGTATTTCCAGTGGCACATTTTCTAACAAAATCGGTAATTGGGTGACCAAAAAATCTAGAAACACGTTACCATTTAGTGGTCGATCGAAGAAATATCGTCGAATAATGTTGCCTCCCAGAATGCCACACCACACATTAAGATAAGACTCCAACGTCCTTGATCTTATACTTATTATATACCTACTTACTCGTACCTATATTATAGTTATGCGCCTAATTATAAAGTGTGGCAAGTATAACTGGAACAGCGGAAAGAATGCGGGCAAAAAATTGGCGATGTTTTCGAGTAGTTTTTTGAGAACTAATATTTATACCTATTATTTAGATAAACACATAATTTAATATACTCACTAACTCATTGAAAATAAAAAGTAATATCCAAACTGGAACTTCAACTTTAATTCATAATCTATTTTACACATTATCAATTTAAATAAATTTGCGACATTTATAGCTATCTGCCCGATACATCCGGCAACAAGTGCGTCAAGTTCCCCTCGTCCTCGTGACAAAGTGCATCAAGGCGATTGGCTGCAAGTAATTTTTCCTCTCTTTGCTTCTCAGACGTCGCTGTTCCAAATAAGTTTGCCACACTTTAGTTAATATGCTCCTAAGCATAGTTACCACCTAAAATTGCTATATTGATAACGGTTCAAGCCGTTTATATTTTTTATGGTTTCTGGTTTCATGACAGTTTAGTTACCCATAAAAAACAACCAACAAACTTTGGAGAAAAAATTAAAAAAAAAAAACTGATTTTATGGTAAAATTTTCTATTGCCGATATTTTAGGTTAGGAATAAGATATCGAGGCGCGGTTTTCACTAGCTCGTTTGGGCATCAATTTACTATTTTTTCATGAAAAAAAACTAGTACCAACAGATTTAATTTTTTTTTGAAATTTCGCAATTTCTGTCGTAATATCGAAAAATGCCCTCTAGTGGCGACATAGCAAATTACAATCACCACAAATAAGGTAGGTTTTGTTTCCCAAGAAAAGCTCTTTCCAACGACACCAAGTCGGTTGAAATCCGTTTAGATGTTTTGAAGTTACAGATGTTTATTTACAAAAACATTTGATCACCCCCCACCACTTTATTTTTGGAGATAGGGCAAAAGGTGTTTAACAAAAAAAACTCGAATTTATCTCAGCTTGAAAATGCTTGTATTTTTTTCTTATCTTAATAAGGCAAAATTCCGAAAACCACCACTTTTTTAATTCAAGATGGCGGTTATGCCCCTAGCGGCCATCTGCGAAAGCTGAAAATAATTTTCAGGATTTTTTTTACTACTTTAGTTATAAAAATTTTTACCGCAAGCAATAGTTTCCGAGATACAGTACCTTGCACGCTTATTATTTGGTCACCCTGTATGTACATACTTAAAAATCCCTATCACTTGTATACCTACCTACATTAGAGGTAAGCATTTTTATATCAAAACAACAATTTAGAAACTAACATGAAATATATTAAAATATTATTAGGTACCTATTTAAGTTAACTATTATTATCCAAACAACTGTTGCAAACAAAAAATGTAAAATTATTTAAGAAGTTTATCCCTAATATCACATCTACACCAAGAACTGATACACAAAAGACACTTATTAGATGTTTCATTTAACTTAACATTCCGAAGTAACGTTTGTGTTATTAACGAAATAAAACACTAAATTATTTAATTACTTTTTATTTGCTCAAACCGAGACCGAGACCAAACCGAGACAAGACCGAGACCGAGACCGAGACCAAGGTAGTCTCGGTCTCGGTCTCGAGCTTCGAGACCCGAGACCCAGACCAAATTTTTTCTTCGAGACCAAGACCGAGACTTGCCAGGTCTCGGTCTCGGTCTCGGTCTCGCGAACCCCTAATGTCCCCTAATAAACTCGCAATAAACGAAACAACGTGCTTTCGCGTTGATCTGAGAATGGAAGTGCTACACGCCAGCTCTCATTGCAAACCAAACAAATGTACGACCATTACAACCTCATCGTTGTTATGGCAACCAACTGGTTGCGCTTATACTTTTGATGATTCGACGGCTCTCGAGCGATGCCTCTTCCGTAAAGGTAAAGGTCTACACAAATGATAATGAGATTGTCACTGCTATTGGCGCGTACGCGAAACTAACTAGACATTTTCATGTGGGTTCACCTCTGTTCTATTCGAGTTATTCGACAGTGGAGTTAACGGGCAATGTGCAGGTGGCGAGATTCTTGTTTTTATTTTATGAAGCTTTGATTTTAATATTTGAAAATAATTGAATTATTATTTATTATTAGAGGGGTAACGGGAAACAGATTATTTCTAAACTAAGAAAATTTTACCATTGAACCTTAAAATATATTATTTTACTGATGAATGAATTAATTGTATTTTTTTAAATTACATTTTCTTGAGGAAGTGGCACTTCCCCTACTGCCGCCGAATAACCGCCACTGGCTTTAAGTTATATGATTAGAAAACTCCAGGAAGAATATGGAAAAGCTGAACTGACCATGAATATGAGTAAGTGTGAATATCTGTTAGTCGGTAACAACGAGTGTAACGACCTACCCTTGGAATCTGGAATAATAAAAGGAGTAGACCAGAGTAAATACTTAGGAGTTATTCTAAATAAACAATAATAATAATAATAATGACGAAATTAGGGAACGGATTACCAAAGGTAGGAAAGCCATTGGAGCATTAAACTCACTCCTTTGGGAGAAAGAAATCAGAAGGGTAACAAAAAAGAGAATATACAAACGCATAGTGGAGAGCGTGATGATGTGTGATGTGTGTGGGATGTGAGCAAAAAGAATAAACAAAAATTACTGGCAACTGAAATGGATTTCTTAAGAAGGAGTTGCCGAAAATCCAGACTGGAGACGGTACGGAACACGAAAATAAGGGAAATGATGTGCAAGGAACAGACTGTAGCAGACGAAATCGAAAGACGACAACTAGTATGGTTTGGACAAACCAAAAGAATGGAGAAGAAACGGGCCAAGAAAGTTCTGGAATGGATACCATCAGAACGAAGGAACAGAGGACGACCGAGAAGAAGTTGGCGAGACGACATAAAAGAAGCAATGGACGTTAGAAATTTAGAAGAAGAAACTTGTTACGATAGACAAATTGGAAACTGGGAACAGAGAGGCGGCGACAGCCGTAAAAATCTGTTGTAATATATATAAAACCAATTAACCTAACCGAGGCAACGCTCTTTTTCTGAGCACAGTTATAAAACTCAAAAAAACGTTGATTAAGTTTTAAAGCGAAAACTTTTTTAAGTGCATTCAGAATACTGTGTTTTTGTTTTCTGGGTAGCTGTCACGCTCAAATATGTAGTCGGCATCGTCTTCGGCCAAGCGAGAGAGAGAAATAGTCAGCGGGCAATTTCAGTTATTATAAATTAACCCATATTGTTTCATTCCTATTTTTCACAAAAACTGCTGGGAATGGTAATTTGGGATTTGGCATGATTTGAAGCAACCCTTGGTTAATTGTATTGTCGATTAAATTTTTAGTTTAACGTTATTTAAAATAAAATTTGCTTTGATACCTACAAGATAGCTATTGATAAAATTAAGCACTTTTGAAGGTATTTTCTGGATATATACTTTTTGTTGGTCAACCGAACCCTATTCAAATTGGCGAGAATCGGAAAATGGTGATAATTTTTTTTTGGCCTTGTATATATTACTAAAAGAGGTCATTTTGGGTCATTCCAGCGCCGAAAACGCGGCAAGGATCGAAAAAACTGAGCCGAGAGCTCGATATAAATTTTTTGGGAGAAAAACTCTCTAAATGCTTCTTTGTTTCGAAAATGTCGGGCAATAGACTTATCAGAGAAAATGTTAGCCCATCGATTTATAGGCCAAAAATTTTCTCTTTTTCTCGAAAAATATATATTTTTTTAGAAAACTCGATTACTTGATGAGAATCTACGCCAAACACTGTATTAGGAAGCAACTTGAAAATAATGATGCCTTTCATACAGAGTGAGCTAGTTGAATTTAAACTTTTCGCCCTTTCCAGTTTTTGACAACACGTCACAACTTAATGTTTTACTAATCTAAAACCAAATAATTTAGAGCATCCAAGCTTTTGCACATTAAAGAGGGGGGTATGGACGCAGAACATACCATAAAACTACATCGATCTCACAGAAAATGCCGAAATGATTTTTTTTATCTTCAGTTTCAAAAATCTAATTTAAGGATAGCCAACGTAGCCAACGTAGCTATTTCAAGATATCAGTATCTGATCCGCAAACCTTGTGATCTGTGCTATAAAAAAGTTCTGTTATAATTTTCTGTGCGAGAACGAGAAAATCGAGGTTAAATTGAAATATGCATAAAATCGGAAAAAGTCTGAATAAATAGTTTTGCTTTTGATGCTTCATGTGATAATTAAAGGAATATATCTTCCAATATTTTGACATGATTGGAAACCGTTTGACTCCTGAAAATGGGTCAAGATCGGAAATTTTGGTCATTACAGGTCATTATGGTGGATGTTAAGACAGATTACGAGTTAAAATTTTACTTTTAGCATGTCGATCCGTATATTTCTATGGTAAATGAGTAGATTTTTATTTGCCTAAATTCACATTTAATTATTAAAACGACTTGGAGATGGGAAAATGGATCAGCTTCGAGGAATTTGGACATTTTTCATGCGATAAATAGGGATTTCTGCCGATTTTATTTCGAGGATGCATTTTACTATAGACATCAAAGTTGTGGCAAGTAATTTCAAAATATAGAAAACAAAGAAATACTTGTATTTCATAAAGTTAATCTCGCATTTTGAAATTTTCACTTCTGTCGTATTGTTTTAAGTACACACCATTTTTTTAGAGTCACTATAACAGAAAGTTTAGAATTTAACTAAAGTATAAATGCGATATTTCAACATAAATATTTTCCGCTCTATTTGATCAGGTTTAAAATAAAAAAAAATTCTGACGTGTAATTAAACAATTATTCTTAGGGCAATAATTTTTTCAGTTGGTACATTCCCAGATTATCATAACTTAAGGAAACATAGTGGTTAGGTTTCTCCCATTATTCTGAACCAGAGAGTAACGGTAACTGCCAGAAACTAAAGTACTTTCTAGAATTTGCCTTTGAGAAAAATAATGTTCTTTTCTGCAAAATTGATACACTTTTTAAATTAGATATTATAATGTGCTATGCTACATACAATTTGTTATGTCTTGTATTTTCATAAAATAATATTCATATATATTCTTTGAAGAAGTATTTAATGATCTCTATTTTTATTTCTGGAGCAGTTGAGGATCAGTCAGAGTCAGTGGAGACCAGAGATAAAATGTATTGTATTTACTCCAATGAAAGATTGATTATGCGTCAATTTTTACCTTTTTATCTATCACAGTCTTATTGAAATTTTCAATGTAGAACCTCTTTGGTCCTGGCCCCAAAGTGTAAATTGCAAAAGTGCTTGTCAAGTAATCCTGACACTACTGAACATTTTACTAAGACTGTGGTACATAATCGGACCTAAGAGAAGAGATGAACCCTCCACAACAGTAAAAAATATATTATTATTATATTAAATATAATTTATAATACGTCCATAAAGTAATAAAACACCTAATACGTTTATGAGATTTTTATTTTCTACAAACTAAAGATATTTTTGAATGTTGTACTGCATAGGGTATATAGGGTTTTCTAAGCCACACCTTTTGTTTGTAAGGTAAGCATGAGTTCCTTTGGAAACATGCATTGTGCTTAAAACTTGGAAGTTTGCGTAATAAAAGCATGCAGCCTCATCTATTAAGCATAGAAAAGTGCTCCCTACAACATACTCGATATTTGGTATATATTACTTGAAAATCTGATTCCTGTGTTAAGTATGACCTCTCCTGCGAATCCGAACAAATTATTAATAGTTAAATTACAAACCTAACAAACTCGTCTAGAAAAGATCCTTGGTGATACGTACTTATAATGTTGATTAAATAATGAAACTATTACGCTACAGTATACTGTTTGTAGCCAAGACAAAACACGAAACGAGGATACTAAAATTTCGGAACTAGAATGTTATAATTTTAACCTAACTGTGTCTTGTCTTGTAGTACCCCTTTACACGGGGGTTGGATGGCACTGCTACTAGGCAAATTTGCCAGCACACCCTTCGTCCGGCGCTTGGACAGAGGCAGAGCTACCCTTCTGCTTGTGTTACACGTTATTCGAGTTTAAAGGGCCTTGTATTCGGTGAGAATCTCCAGTAAGACGGGCCTTAGCCCCTGGTGATTCCCGACTTTTGCGCGAATGTGAGCTATCTTGTTTCTTGAACAGAAAGTTAAAGGTGCTGTGAATCAATAGACATATATCAGCAATTCAAATTCATATACTACGTAGAAAAAATATATATGGGACTAAAATTAGTAGGAACAATACAACACAGGAATATAGAGTAAATATCCTCAAAAAGACCTCAAAAAGGATGTTGGGTTAATAAACTGAGCATTTTAATTTAATCTAGTTGTAATTTAGAAAACAAATTATTGATTGACTCCATGCAGGGTTTAATTAAAATTGTTCGAATGGAAATAGGTAATTGAAAATTCATGTGGGAATAGTATATTGTGTAACAAGTGCGTGAAGTCAACTTTCATACACGAATGTGATGTTTGCGGCCGGAGCCGAAGGCGAGGGTCGCAATATCACATGAGTGTATAAAAGTCTTCACGCACGTGTTGCACACTATACTTTTTCTACGACCGTAAATAATACGAATACAAATTCTACGACCGTATAGGTTATAATAAACAAATCTACTAAATAAATATAATTTTAATATTATAATTTAAAACTTACAAACAATAAACTAGTTTTAAATGCATTCTGTTTTGATGCTATAGGGTGTCCAGTTTAAATAATAAAAAATTTCTCATGTATATCCAGTTAAACTGTACTGTTACTGTACTTCACGCACTGGTGCATGAAATGGTACTTCACGCACGGTCGTAGAAAAAATTCTTTATATAAATCTAAATTAGGAATATAATTAATAGAGCGTTCAAACAATATATAATTAATGTCTTCAATCAACCCACGTTTTTTGAGTTGGAGTATCGGTAATCGATTTTGTGTGCGCATGTCCACGCACAAAGCGTATAATTGTCAAAATCAAAACACTATCAACCGATGTCAGGTGATCATATGTCATTGTCATTAGTTTAAAATATATTTCTCCCGATACTTAGTGGTATTGTTATGAACGGAGCAGAGTCAAGGACACCAAAAACGGGTACACCAACATGAAAGGTGCCGACATTTATTGTCGCCTCTCCTTTTAGTTCTTTTTCTCTCTGCCAATATATTGTCTCAAGACGTGCAACGTAACAATGGAGCAATGAAGCAAGAATTGAAAACTAAAATCGAAGCATCTCGGCTTTTTTTTCGAAAATTGTTAATTTAGCTAACAATTTGAAATTTCCGGACTTAACTGCCAGATGGTATATATTCGAATAGTCCTCTAAATTCATACAATTATGTACTTGCATGGTGCAACAAATTGCCACCCAGGGAGCCAGGCAGCGTGGCAATGGGCGCTTCGGCTGCTGCCTCCTCTGGCCGGCTTTATTACTGCTCATTTACCGGCCAACCTGTTTTGCCCCCGCCGCCGCCCCCGTTCCGTGCCATCGGAGCGGATGAGGCAATAAGTGTGGGCGGAGTGAGGCGCCAGCCCCGTATGGAAAAACAATCCAGAGAGCCCTGTGGCCAGTATACGAATTTGCGTAAAAAGTTTATGGTCAGGCATTTTTAATCTAAAATCACTTTTACCTAGGGTGCTTGTTTATGTATTACGCAATATTTCTCTTGTATACATATAACGACATAATTTTCATCGTTATTCCAAATGTCAGCTTACATCATTAATTGTAATTCGGGCTCCTAGCGGCAGGAGATACAGTTTTCGCCATAATTTGGAAAGACAGGAAAAGCCATTATGACCATGACCCTAAGTGACAGGGGACACAATTTCTGACATGACTCCCAGCGGTATGGGAAATAAGTCTTCTCATTATTCCGATTGGCAGGACACAATAAAGATTTTTTGCCATGAATTCTAGTGTCGGGAACACCGTTTTCCTTTTAATTCCAAGTAGCAAGAGACATCATTTACGTCATGATTCCCAGTGACAAGAGATAAAATAATATTGGCTATAATATCGAGTGATAAATATCATAATTATCATCGTGATTCCAAATGATCGATTGATTGATTTTAGTTTGTAAGCGTGCCGGTATCAATGACCACTTGATGGCCGTAGTTTTTTTTAGATAGACTTGTTAGTAGTTAGATCTATACCAAATATTCTATTTTTTGGGAGAAAGCAACAAAATATGCTGTTCTTCATAGATTTTTATTCTGGAGTAAATATTAGTTTAAGTAGTTGGTGATTCATTTGGCTTAGGTGGAGTTAAATTCCATTTACCCCATCTTCCAGGAGTGACATTAAATATTAAGTTGTGATGAATTTTTACAACTTCATTGTATGATTTATGGTCGCATATATGGTCGTTCAGCAGACCTTAAGGCATCCTTGAAATAAAATTGTTTGTTTTTTATAGTCGGTTAAGGAAGCCTCAAGGAACCCTTAAGTCCAAGGTAGGGCCTAAAGGTACCTTGGGTGTTCCTTTGCGGACTTTCAGGATAGATTTTTGTTTTGCATACGTCTGTCTACCTTTTGGTTATAGATTTTAAAAACGTTTTTTTGCTGCTCAAAATGAATAATTTTGAGGAATTTGTGGATATATTTGATATCACAGTCAACAGTCAGTTTACCAGTTAGAACAATTTCAACTCCTATTGTAAGATTCCTACTACAATATGGCAAGTTTCCTGAAAATACCCCATCTTCCAGGGGTAACATGCTGTAGGGATGGCACACATATTCGTGTAAAAAATCCTGGAAGAGACATCGGATAGATAGAAATGGAAAAATGCTCTTCTCTTTAAATGTTCAAGTAGGTGGTGTGACCCAGTCATTACTATAACATAATTAATTGTCATTTATGATTATTTGCCAATAGCCAAGACTAATCATAATTAGGTACATTGGAACCATCTTGAGAACCACAATAGTTTGAATACTATATCTGCAAAAATTTCCAAAAAAAAACTAGTATCATATTTTTTTGCTACAGGTAGCTTGTGGCCCAAGACTGGAACTTTTAGAAATTCTTGTCAGGGGGTCTATACGATCATAATCTGCGAAAGGAGTAGGCTTAGGGAAAAATAATGAAATACCAGGTAAATAATTATTGTTAGGCTCACTTATATATATATTTTTAAATTCTTAACATTTGCGGGTAACATTTTAGGTGACAATAGACATGCATGTCGTACCTAATTATCTTTTGACTCCAGTTTTAAATCCTATAACTAGGCTGACACAAATTACAACAGAGCACATCGAAGAAGAAGAACACACAATTTTTTTTATAGCAGTGGCACACACACTAAAGTGACACCCTATGGCGCTCGACGAGCGGTGTGTGCGAAGATGTTGATTGACACGGCTCTTGAATATTTGTAAGTTGTAATTAGTGGGAAACAGATGTCCTGGGAGTGAGTTCCACAGTGATGCAGCGCGCCAGACAAAGGAGTTCTTGTAAAGCGATGTTCAAGGTATTTCCAGTTGTACGATGAACTGGTGCGCTCTTGCCGTCTGTCGTGACTGTCTGACAGGAGCTGCCAGGGGCGGGATGAGGCGGACCAAATCCTGGGAACATCTGCCGTGAAAGTATCTGCAAAACAGAGATATCTCGGCTACATGTCTGCGGTGTTCCAGACTATCTAGATTCCGGGTCAAGTCCGGGTGGCCGACGCGACGCAGAGCTCTCTTCTGAATGGAATCTAGCAGCTTTAGTGTGTGCTTTGGTGCGGCACCCCAGATATGTGAGCAATATTCTAAGCACGGTCTTATTTGCGCTTTGTAGAGCAAGAGTAACTGCTGCGGTGTATAGAGTTTTTTGTTGCGAAATAGCGCACCATGCTTCTGGGAGGCTGATTTTGCGATGTTAGCAACGTGGTCATGCCAGGACATATTGCTGTTGACCGAGATACCCAGCAGTCCGATTGACGAGGATGAAGGAATGGTCGACACTGCCATAATGATGTCAGGGCCCGCTGTATTGGCCCTCTTGGTAAACGTGGCTGCTTGGGTCTTTGCTGCATTGAACTGGACCAAATTTCGGTCGCCCCAAGTTTGAACTTTCTCCAGGTCTTAATTAATTGCTGTGATCTGCTCCTGTCTGCGGTGATGAGTCTCAGTCGCTGATAAGGGTTTTTCTGATCTAAAGTGGGAGACAAGGGTACTGTGATCTGCAAAACTGTAAACAGGATTATTTGTTTCGGTCAGCAGGTCATTAATATAGATGAGGAACAGAGTTGGTGAAAGTATTGCGCCTTGAGGCAAGCCCGCGTTGACGGTGAATGTGTCCGAGATGGGTCCATCGACCGCAACGTGCAGAGATCGGCTCTTAAAGAAACTAGCAAGCCAGCTGCAGAGAGAGGCTGGCAGTCTGAAGGACGGTAGTTTGTTGAGCAGTCCGTCATGCCAAACTCTGTCGAATGCCTTTGAAATATCCAACGCAATCGCTCGAGACTCTCCGTAGTTCTCAATTGCCCTACTCCATATATGAGTGACATAGGCCAATATATCTCCTGTCGATCTCTCTTTGCGAAAGCCGTATTGATTATCGCTGATTATTTTGTTGTTCTCGAGGTACTTGAG
>MU195205.1:3245-16419 GCA_016904865.1 Pissodes strobi | reverse complement strand
TCCATGCGACTTACACATTCGACAGAACCATTTAAAATCCATGTTTTCTGGATAACCTGTTTCCATGAATAATGACGACATTTGAGAACTCAAACCATTCACGGTGTGTGCCACGTTGCGTTATAATACTGTGAACTACTTAAAAGCGCTAATTAAATATCACCCTGTCGTAAGTTTGAACTTGAACTTGAAAAATATTATATAAATATTCACTGTTAATTATGAACAACTTGAGCGGTCGATATGAGCGACTTTAATCCTTAATGATGCAGCCATCAGCATTTTGTAACATATAAGTACGCTGGCAAACGCCAAGTTCAGCAGAGGCTCTCGGGTCTCTCAAACCGCTCAGTCTACTTGCGGGGCAGTACACAGGTACGTCAACTTCTAGCTGTTCTATCCCATAACCCCCCTAACTGAGAACACTTATGCACAGGTATAAGGTTGTCAGGTCCTTACCTAATCTGGATGAACGTATGCACAGGTATACGGCATTCGGGGGCTACTAAAAGTATAGAGAGAGTCGAATTTATGAAGTATCAGAACTTCCAGTAAAGGGAGAGTTTTTGGGGATTGTTAAAAAGTAGTGAAAGTGCCTTAATAATCTATGATAAACTTAAAAGACTTACATTATAAATATCAGAACGAATATATATATATATATAAATAAGACAACCCCGCTCCCATAGACTTTATTAATAAAAGTGACGTCGCTTGCTAGACAAACTTTAAACTAAGCCTCCCTCGAGAAGACATGCATTTCATATTAATTGGGTATATTGTAAACTCTTAATTCATCTATAATCTTAAACACGCCTTTATTAGTATACAGTCTAAAACCGTTGTTAAAATTGCTTGTAAATAAACTTGTTACTGTTTTTATAGATGCGTCTCCTGTATTATCTCTTCTCAACTTGACGTAGTGCGTTCCTAAATCTAAGCTACTCTCCTACACGTTAAGTAAGACGTGGCGTCACAGACAAAAAATACAAATCGTGACAATATTAAGTATCTACCTACTTTTATTTAAGACAATAACATGTGTTACCCCCTTCTCTCTTTCCGGAGAACACTGACATAGAAGGATATTGTCAAAATAAATGGTCAAATCACTACAAAGTGATGTTAATGAAAATTACTAAATTTAAACCGTAATTGATTGAAGAGGTATCAATTAATATATTATGTAACATATGATCGATATGTTATTATATCTTAGGTGTGCCTCATTTTGAAATTTAATCCATATTTAAACAAATCTTCACGACCAAGAATCTGCTCCATTCTTGAGAGAATGATTAATTAAAAATAATTAATATGCAGAAATGCTGATTAAAATTGTAATAGCGTAATGAAAGATGAAATTTAAATTTAACTAGTAATCTAGTATACTGTCATTGTCTGATCTTTACACACTTCATGGGTCATTTGAGCACCTTCAGTTATCAATTATGCAACAAGAAAGTTCTTAAGTCCTTTTACAGTTTTTAATCATCTATAGGAACCACGTACTTTCTATCCTTATTCTGTTACATGCGATCCAAAAAAATAAGTGACGTTGCCACAAATATATTTACGCAAAAAGCAGCAAACCAAAAATCACAATAGCCAAATTTCAAAATTATGCTACCATATAATTAAATTTGTATTTAATTAATTTAAGTTAATTCTATGTTGGGGTTAGTTAAATTAATTCCTTTTTGTAATAATTCATTATTGCTTCTTACATCAGTGCAATAATAGCCCTATAAGTTATAAGTTTTTGGTATTCTATTTAACTTGTACTTTAGCTGAAAATCCGGTACTGGTTAAGTTTGTCCGAGAAGTAATATTTCTCTTGGAGACAATAGCTTTTCAATTAATTCTAAACTCGCAAAATAAATAAATAGTTTTTGTATAAAATTGTTAAAAGCTCGAGTTTGAAGGAGTTTAACCACGGTCAAAGTTCTTAGGGATAGATTTCTTTCGAGATTAGAAGCATCCCCCTTTGTGAGCGTCTAACAGAGGTTAGTAAAACTTGTAATTAATTAAATAAGTTTTGGCTCTGCTTAAACTTGCGAAGGCCCAAAATCCACTTTCTGTAATCATTATAATGAATTTGCCTCGCTAATTTGCAAAGACGGATTTGGTTGGGGGGAAGTGTTGGTGGCAATTATGTCTAAACGCAATTGAATTACCATAAATTTCAATACAGCAAACATTTGGGATGTGTGTACTACACAGGATTACTATATAGTATTATCTAAAAAGTGTTAATAGATATATACGGCTTTAGAACATAGAGAGAAGACTTTGACCACTCTTTTTTCTTCTTGTACTTGGATTCAATGAAAAAATCCACAGTTTTCTTCTTCTACTAAAAAATCTATTTCTACATAAGGGTTAGCTGCAGTGAAATTGGCGATATTTTAACAAAAAATTACCCAAACTGAGGCTTTAATTCACAGATTAAAGTTGTCGAATTTTCAGCAAATCTAGAGCGTCGCAAAAATATTGGAAAACAAGATTTTGAACATTATTGTTATTACTTAGAGCTTGTTTTATATTCGGATTCGATAAATGCACCTTTCATTTTTGCCTACTTAAAATTCATTTTTAGAAACAGTTTTTCTTTGATTCTGGGGCTTCATAGAACCCTACCAATTGGGCATTCTTCTCAGGTTTCGTTCTTGAACTCCGTTTTTGTCTACTTGGCAACTTATTTTTAATGAGGTTTGTTGGATTTTAAAGATCTATAGTGCTTCACAATTCCAAAAGAAGTAGAATTTGTGAATCGCTCATATTTTTCCTGAATCTTTACCTTAGATATGAACTCAATAAATATGCATTTTATTTTTTGTCTGCTACCTACTTAATTTATTTTTACACAAGGATTTGTTTGAATTTAAATATATGGAGCTTCACCATATCATGAAGAGAAGGTAAGAAGTTGACCATTACCTATTTCTATTTTCCCTCAGCTTTCGCCTTCAACTTCATTGCTAATTTTCTGTTCTTTATCTACTGGGTGCTATTTATAGATAAAAGGTAATAAATTTGTAGAATAGAATACTACAGAATAGAAAAATATACTTTAAGCACTAGTGCGATGTGGAGTTTTATAACTTCTAGGGCTTCACAGCACTAAGATTAATGTAGGTTATGTGAATGTAAACACGCGAAATTTTAGTTTTATAATTTAATAAGGTCTTTTATGCAGTTTATTGGTCATTAAATTAGTACTGGTTGTTTTATCAGACTATATATGTACTTAAAGAAGCCCAGATTGCTTGGAGTGAGTTTTTGTGGATTTGTTTTTTCCAACCCTAAGATGTCCGATCTGAAGTGTTTTAAATGTAACTCAAGATGTACTTCCAAAGATGAGAAGGCTCAGTTATTTGGATATCCATGTAAAAATCCTATTTGCCAAAAGTGTTGCAGCATTACTACAACAGAAATCCGTGCTGTGCTACTGAAAACGCGTATTATGGTATTTTGGTGTCCAAGTTGTTCTCAGAAGAATGATGAAAGGCTGGAAAACACAAAGCAGGTTGCTGGGGATGCTGTGGTAGCGACTGATTCGAATTCTAGTTACGTGACAAGAGGGGAAATGCAACAGAGCTTGGGTGTTATTCTAGCGAACATTAAATCAAGACTTTTATAACAAAATATGGAGGGACTGTTGCATAAGGTGGACAATATTGTTCCAACAAATGCAGTGCTGCCAGCTTCACCAAACTAGGAAATGGCTCTATGTTGGTAGAGCTAGTGAGAATGCAACCGACAGACATGTCGCCCTATATATCAAATCTAGATTGCCAACCCTGAAAGATGAAGATTTTATAGTCGAACCCTTAAAGTCTCTGAGTAAAAACAAATCATTTAAGATAGGCATTGACCCGCATCACTATGAAAAAATTAATGATCCAAAATTTTCGCCTCATAATATTGTTTTTCGTCAGTTTCAGTTTGGTAGGCCAAATCATAGGGGCTTAGAAATTTTTTAAGGTCGGACCATCCCGAGATGTCCCACATTAACAAGAAAAAAGGTGTCTCAAAGGATTCAAAGGGCGAGAACAATAAGATTTTGATTTATTACGGCAATGTTGGAGGTCTTAGGACTAAACTCAATGAGGTCCGACAGTCTATTGAGTGTTGTCATTACAATGCTGTTATGCTTTCAGAGTCATGGTTAACAGAGAAGATCTACGATGCGGAGCTATGTCCATACCAGTTTAGTTTGTTTCGTACTGATCAAGCATTTACTGGTGATCCCAGAACTCGAGGAGGAGGAGTTTTGATTGCTGCCAGGAAGGAGTTGCAATGCCAAAGACTAAATGTTAATGTTACAACTGTTGAACAGGTTTATGTACATTTTAAGAGTAAGTTATCTGAATTTGTATTGGGCTGTATCTACCTGCCACCTAGGTCTGATGTAAATTTGTTTGTTGATGTATGACATTCAATTGAATTAATTTTTAACTTGTAACCTAAATGTAACTTAGCGCTATTGGGCGACTTTAATTTACCGCAGGTTAAATAGGTTAATAATGAATTTGGTCTAACTATTGAGTGTGCAGAAAATTCTCCACCTAATGAATTGATAGAGTGTTTAAATTTTTACAGTTTGAGTCAACTGAATACCATCAAGAATAGCAGGAATGTTCTGCTTGACTTGGTGTTTTCAAATTTGGACATTGCTGGGATTGACGAGGCCACTGATATGATTTTGAGCAATAGTATTCACCACACAGCTGTCTCTATAAGAATCAGCTACGGTACAGAGGGCAACCGTTCAAAGTATGAGGAGTGCTTTTTTTATTTCAATGAATGTTCATTTGGCCAGTGTTAATTGGCGTTTAATTAGTGATTTGACCGGGCAGTTTTGTGGTTTTATGAGATATTATGGGAGAAGATATCTTTATATGTTCCAGTGAAGAGATTCAGAACATCTAATTTTCCTGTGTGGTTTGACACTGTACTGCGTAATTTGATTACTGAAAAAAAGAAACTTCACAAAAAGCTTAGAGAAACGGGAGATAATTTTGACTATTTGTTGTCTCTGAGGCAAGGGATAGGTGCAGGAATCTGAGAAATTCTTTGTAAAGGATGCATCTCCTGAGAACTGAAAATAACATTAGTGAGAATCCCAGATCATTTTGGTCACATTTCAACAATCTTAAAAACAACTTTATTCTTCCCAGTAACATGAGTTAGAATGGCTCTACTGCCTGTAGTAATCAAGAGACTGTAAACCTGTTTGCAGACTTCTCTTCTAGTGTTTACTCACACCATACTATTGGTTAGGTTCCGGAATACACATTTTCCAATACCGCTGATGAATCCACATACTCCATTTCTTGTACTGAAATTAGAGAAGAAGTGCAAAAGTCACCTAATAAGTTATCATGTGGGCCGTATGGAATTCCCCTGTTTTTTATAAAGAGATGCATGTACACCCTTGCAATGCCCTTAACAACTCTCTTCAATTATTCAGCAGGTTCTTACCCGTATTTGTGGAAGTTCAGCTTTCTAAAACCTATATTCAAGAGTGGGTCAAGAGAGGAGGGTACAAATTACAGGGCAGTTTGCACACAGTCTGAAATTCCTAAACTACTTGACTGTCTTATTACTAAAAAAATCAGTTGGGATTGTAGGCACCTTTTGAATCTAGAACAACATGAGTTTATGATGGGCAGGTCAACTTCAACAAGTTTGGTTTTGTATCAAAACTTTATTTTAAACAGCATGGAAAAATGTCTCCAGTTTGGTTCGGTATACCAAGACTTCTCTAAAGCATTCGACAGGGTTGACCACCGATTGCTCATTGAGAAACTTAGGTGTCTGGGAGTGGGAGACCCAATTCTGAGTTGGTTGGCTGACTTTCTTGTTGGAAGGACTCAAGCAGTTAAATATAGCGGTGTTATGTCTCGTGTTTTTGATGTTCCTTCTGGTGTACCTCAAGGGTCGCACTGTGGGCCAGTCCTTTTCATTCTATTTATATCTGATGTAGGCAGGGCTATTGCCCACAGATCATTTTTATCTTTTGCAGATGACCTTAACATTTATCGTCAGGTCTCATCTCTAGAGGATGCAAAACTATGTTTCAAAATAACTTTTTCTAGATTAACTGAATCGGTGAGATTTCCTTACAAAATTAATAGTGTACCAATCAAGGAAGTGGGAAGTGTTCGAGATTTGGGAGTGGAGTTTGATTTCAAGATATCATTTAATGGCCATATTAGCAATATTGTGTCAAGGACTGTCAGGTTTCTGGGATTTATATGTAGGTCCACAACTGATATCTCTGTGTATACGTTACGGACACTGTACTGTGCAATGGTTCGACCTATGCTGGATTACTCATCAGTTGTTTGGTCACCCCAGTATGCTGCTCACATTGCAGCCCTTGTAAGGGTCCAAAATAGATTTCTGAGAGTGGCTGCTTATAGATTGGGCTTGGTTCGTGATGAGTATACTTATGACGAAATGAGGGCTTCCTTGAATGTACAGACAATGCAGAGCAGGCGACTTCAAGCGGATCTTTGTTTTCTTTACAAACTCTTAAAAGGGTTAATTAATTGCCCTGACCTTTTGAGTCTGATTTCATCAAGAGCGGGCGAAAGGAGAACGAGAGGTTCTGAGTTGTTTAGTGTGCCTTTTCATAATACTAATTATTGTATGAATGAGTCAATCTCAAGGATGCTCAGGTTTGCAAACTCAAAATGTCGAAATATTGACCTTTTTGATTGCTCTTCTTGTGCTACCTTTAAAAAGAGACTGATACCTTTACTTGGCTAGGATAGCTTTTAAATAAAGAATTAATGTTTTTTGGAATTCATCGATTGTATACGTATTCATATATAATAGGTGTTGAGTGTTATTTATAATTTTATTATGTTTGTTATACAGATAAATTGTAACATTTTTGTATTTGTAAATTGGCCTTGCCCTAAATAAATAAATAAAAAGATTTTGAGCAATTTTAATGTTCATTGTCAACTAAAATATTTATTCCTAGACGAAGTTTGTCTAATTTTTTGGATGTCAAGAACTTCATAACAGCAAGAAAAGGGAAGAATTTGAACTATATTAGTTCTTTGAACTTGGCACTAAAAATGTTGTGTTCATAGCATGCCAAGCAATGTATTCCTAAATAGAGATTGTTGGAATTTTAGGATATCTCGGGTTTCACCAAAAAAAAAGAAACACTGTAGCAAAATTGGTGACTAAAATTTTTGTATTCTACTAAAATAACTTAGATAAAATCTACTGAATCTTCAAGATATCTAGGGTTTCAGAACATTAGAACAATACAAGAATTTGAGCTTTATTAGTATTTTTTTCTCAGATTTTGTCTTCAGCTTGATAATTACAGATTCTGCTTGACTATTAATCCGACAGGCCGTCAGAGGGATTCACCCTGCATCAAAGAAAAATCAATAAAATAAATTAAGCCCAAAGACACTCATAAGATGGATTCTTGCACCAAGGCATCACCAGTTAATATCAAAAGGCAAGAACATAAAGAGGTCCATGAAATGTGAATTTTCAGTTTAGCATGCAAGAAACAAAAGAGATAATGGCAAAATATAAGAAAGAGAATACGCAAACAAAAAATATGAATAGTGCCATTATAGACACAAAAAGAAGCGTAGAACTAGTAATCTGTCTAAAGAAAACAATCGAGTAATGTCAATATTGATTACTTATATTTTGTTTATATTTTTTACATGTATATGAAGCACTACCTAATGGCGGTCTACAATTCGGTGAATGAAGCCCTTATACAAACAGCAGCCAAATGGTGACCAACGACAAAAATTCCGAATTGAGTAGGGATTAAGAGGGGGCCGATGGCTGGAATCCAGGACCGGACTGAGCTATAGGCAGGACAAAGACTAAGTGCTCTGAAATATGATGTATTTCTAATTATGTACGGAGCGGTATGATTATTTAAATATTGAAGACCACTTGTTAATATTTGGGGAAATCCCTTCTTTTAGACATACTCAGCGAAAAGAGTTTTTATCGTGTCTACTATAACAGAGTTTTTTTGACAGTCTCTAAACAAAACAAAAATAGGGAGATTATTTTCCTTTTGAACTTTTTGACCCTAAAAGATGTTTTTGCATTGGGACCCAATGCAAGAAGGAGGAGGGCATGTGTGAATTAGTAAACCTATTCGCAGAAAAAGAACACTCAGTCTAAAGTTTGAACTTGATACTTGATCTTGAAAGATTTATTTATTTATTTATTTATTGTTTATACTTAACAGATTTACTATGTGTAAATAAATCCTATTATAAAGTACAACAGCAATCAAACACATTAAACAGGAACAAATATTAATGAAGTATTTAGAGTATCTCCCTAACCACTGCTTTAAACTTATTATAATTCATACGGAATAGATCCACATTGTCCTGCTGTATATCGTTATGAATTCTACATATGCTATACAACGTGATCCTAATTGACGGTTATTGTGGGCTACATCAGGTATGTAAAAAGATACTGGGTTTCTGGTATTATAGATTGGAACATTAAAACTTAAATTTTCCAGAAATGCAGTATCATTTGAAAGGCCATTCACTAATTTATGCAAATAGAGCATGCATGATAACTCTCTACGTTTGGTCAAAGATTGAAAACCATATCTGTTACAAAGTGATGATGAGGACATGGTAAAATCATATATGCCCACTTCCTTTAAGTAAAGGTATCGGGCCATTTTATTTTGTACCCTTTCAATAGAATATTTATGACATTCATAATATGGGCTCCAAATTAGACATGCATACTCTAATATGGTCCTAACAAATGAAAAATACAACTGTTTCATGCCTTGAAGATTTTTAAAATCTTTGGTATTTCTTATAATGAATCCATACATTCTACAAGCCCTATTTGCCACATCAGCCACATGAATGTTGAGAAATAATCTGGAGTCAAAAATAACACCTAGATCTCTTATTTGCGTGACGCGAGAAAGTAAAAAATTATTAAGATAATTATTCTACTTATTATCTAAACATGTTTTAAAAACAATCGGTAAATTTTCAATAAATTTTAGTATAAAAGAACGTGCAAACTGAGTAAACGACAACTTGATCCAGTTCGTCGTACCTCAATGGCAAACGCTTACTGACATCAAGTTCACACCTCCCTTAGTTACGTCAGTGAAAAAATAAACAAAGTTAGTCAAAGTAAAGTGGACCTAAATTAAAGTGGAACCGAATTAAGCATACCAATATAAAGTAAACGAATTAAATCTCTTAAATACAACATAAACTAGAAGTACTTTGAAGAGAACCTCAAATTGCCCCAAATGCACCAAATAGGTCCCGCCCAATCGGTCCTCAATGAATGGTCATGCGCTTCAGGCTCATCTGGTAAATTATATTTAAACATGGTTATCAATATAGGTGCATACCTCAATTTATACTAAACCTGGGCATCAATATACGTACATTTGTTTCGAAGTCAGCGAGTTATTATTCTATTCATCACCATCTGAGCTACGCAACCTGAAAGAGCAAAGAGGGTCACCACAAGCAAATATACTCTGCGACACGTGATGGGAAGCGTCCCAATAACCCTCTTTGACACGTGGTGGAGGTCGCCATTCAGATTCCTAACCCCGGAAGCATTTCAGTTGTTTATATACAGTGTGAGACGTGGTGAAGGTTGCCGCTCTGATCCCCGTACTAGAACGTAGGCTCATGGACTCATCAAAGAGCTAAGCTTTATCCTGTTCCATCTGAAAAATAATACTTGTCAGTCTCTATTAAATCTTTATACGCTAAGCCGACATAGGACCCCATAGGATCATTCTGAAGCATCAATTATTGTCTTTTTAAAAAATATATAATATTCATCATAAGGCCGGGAGAATTCTTTAAATCTTGTCTCTGTGTTGGGCACTGAAGTAGTTTTTAGTACCAGTTCTTTTCGAGACTCATAGAGATTCAAGGTTATTTTTGATATGCATTGGGAAACCCGTCTCTTTGACATTTTGGTAGAGTTAGGAGTTATTGTCACCTACTTAAATCCATTACGGAATATCAGATCGTCGTTCTAAGAATCAATCCGGCAGGTCGTCAGAGGGATTCACCCTGCATCAAAGAAAAATCAATAATAGTATATTATTTTATATGGAGGAAAAGTGATACTTTTCATGGCGCGCTCGTGTTTAACAGCCGAACGGAGTGAGGCTGGTAATAGAGAGCAAGCCATGAAAAGTAACTTTTCCTCCAAATAAAATATGCTGTTTTTTCTTCAAATGTCGACAAATTAATGCAAAAACATCTCTTTTTAATAGTAATAATATCTAATTATTATTAAAGATAAATGGGTTCGCAAGGCGGCTTAGACTACGGTCGTAGGTGGCCTTGCTTAGACCGGTGTCGGTGAATTGTAACAGCTGTCAGTGGACACTGTCAACAATAATTATTTCTTTAAGATTGCGTCTCCGATTGCGTTTTAATTCCGTATTGATAAGCAGTTATTGAGTAAGTTCGATTAAATAATAACCAATTTGTTCCTAAATTAGTGATTTTTAGAAATGCAGTCACAAATTGAGTGATAAATACAAATTGTAGTTTAATAAATCTTGAGTTGTTGACGCTTATTTTGTTGTCTGTTTGTATTGTATCTATGTTGCTATGACAACACTTTTACCTCCGCCGGCGGAAAAGTGAAAAGTAAAGCTCCGGCGGAGGAAAAACGAAACTTCACGGCCGCCTACACAGTCGAATAATGACGAATTTACTGACGTTTGAAGAAAAAATAAATTAAGCCCAAAGACACTCATAAGATGGATCCTTGGACCAAGGCATCACCAGTTAATATCAAAAGGCAATAAGACAAAGAGGACCATAATGAAATGTGAATTTTCAACTTAGCATGCAAGAAACAAAAGATGTAGTTGCAAAATATAAGAAAGGGAATACACAAACAAAAAATATGAATAGTGCCATTATAGACACAAAAGGAGCGTAGAACTAGTAATCTGTCTAAAGAAAAGAATCGAGTAATATCAATATTGATTACTTATATTTTGTTTATATATTTTACATGTATATGAAGCACTACCTAATGGCGGTCCACAACTCGCTCAGATGAAGCCCTTATACAAACAGCAGCCAAATGAAGACCAACGACAAAAATTCTGAATTCGGTAGGGATTAAGAGGGGGCCATTGGCTGGAATCCAGGACCGAACTAAGCTATAGACAGGTCCCGAAGTGCTCTGAAATATAACGTATATTTTTATTTATTTAAGGAGCGGTATGACTATTCAAATATTGAGGACCACTTGTTAATATTTAGGGAAGCGCCTTCTCTTAGACATACTCAGCAAAAAATGAGTTTTTATCGTGTCTACTATAACAGAGTTTTTTTCACAGTCTCTAATCAAAAGAAATAGGGAGATTCTTTTCTTTTCGAACTTTTTGACCGTAAAAGATGTTTTTGCATTGGGACCCAATGCAATAAGGAGGTGGGCATGTATGAGCTAGTAATCATATTCGCAAAAAAAAGAATACTCAGTCTAAAGTTTGAACTTGATACTTGATCTTGAAAGATAATTATTATACTTATTATCTAAACATGTTTAAAAAAAAACAGTAAACTTTCAACAAATTTTAGTATAAAAGAACGTGCAAACCGAGTAAACGACAACTTGATCGTGTTCGTCGTACCTCAACGGCAAACGCTTACTGGTAACAAGCTCAAACCTACCAATCTTGGTCCAGTTCGTAGTACCCCATGGGCAAATTATATTTAAACATGGTTATCAACATAGCTGCATACGTCAATGTATACTAAACCTGGGCATCAATATACGTAAATTTGTTTCGAAGACATGCGAGTTATTATTCTATTCATCACCATCTGAGCTACGTAACCTGAAAGAGCAAAGAGGGTCACCACAAGCAATTATACTCTGCGGCAAGTGATGGGAAGCGTCCCAATAATCCTCTTTGACACGATCAAGGACTTCATAACAGCACGAGAAGAGAAGAATTTGAACTACATTAGTTCTCTGAACATGGCACTAAAAATGTTGTGTTCATAGCATGCCAAGAAATGTATTACTAAATATAGATTGTTGGAATTTTAGGATATCTAGGGTTTCACCAAAAAAAGAGACACAATTTAGCAAAATTGTTGTATTCTACTAAGTTAACTTAGATAAAATCTACTGAATTTTTAAGATATCTATGGTACATTAGAACAATAGAAGAATTTGAGCTTTATTAGTATTTTTTTCTCAGATTTCATCTTCAGCTTGATAATTACAGATTATGCATTGATTGTCTACTAAAAAACTTATTTGTAAATAAAAATTGATCTTTGATCTATGTCTTTGCTCATACTTCCTTCTGGACTTCGATTCGATGAATTCATATTTCGATCTTTGTCTACTCTTTACTCTATTCTTGCATAAGGGCTGCTTCATTTTTAGAATATTTAAATATTTACAACAGTAAAGGAAGAAAATTATGCAGTATTGGCATTTTGTTGCAGTCTTCTTCGTGGATTTGGATTTGAAAAAATGTTATATTCTTTGCCTACTAATAAATTTATTCCAGCAAATGATGGTCAGATTTAAGGATATCTAAAGTCTTGCCAGTCTGTCAGGACTAATTTTTCATTTCACCTGACAATAAGATACATTTAATAAACAAAAATAAATTAGCATCAAAAATAAAAGCCCGTTTTCAGTTCTGGGACTATTGCTTCTCCGCTCATTAAAATTACTTGTTTAAAAAAATAATTCTTTTTCGAGCATAATGTCCGAAAATGCAAGCAAAAATGGAATTTATATCAAAGGACTTTTAAATCATCAACTTGGTTTGTTTTTAATAATTATATTTACTTTTACTTCAGTGCGTTTGCATGGGATTTAACGCTTAGGAAAAAGGATAAAATATGAAGGGAGTTTTTGAAGTGAAGTCTTCTTTTGGAACGTTCAGCACGAACATCATGGGTAGTGATCAAGACTAAACGTCAGGCGTTATGCGTCAGACTCTGTTATGTGATACTCGTTTGAGTAATGTCGACTCAAATAGACTTTAGCTTTGCGAAGTCATCAGAGCAAGAAGATATAGCTAATACGTCGCTACTATATACTAGCACGGCACAACAAGATATGCAACGACGCCGACAATTGATATATATATATATAT
>JAEQML010071000.1:0-16419 GCA_016904865.1 Pissodes strobi | reverse complement strand
TGGCAGTGGTATATATGGTAGCAATCGCAAAAGTTTGCGCCCTAAAGAAGTAATTTTGTCGCTGGGCAGTTGTGACGTACAATAATACATAATGGATCTTTCATGGGTTTCTCTGTAAAGCTAATATCCTTCTTCTTAGCCGCTCGGTTAGCCTCTGCTTGATCCAAGATTTTCCTGGGATTTCTCCTGTAGACCAGAATGGTAATAGCTTGCATTTTCCTTGATTATTAAGGGGCTTGTAAGATGATTCGGAACCAGCTGGATTTTAACACAGTTTTCAATTTTCTTTCCTGTTCATGTTGTTTATGATAATCCTATTTTTAAACCACTTTTGAATATTAAATTAGCGCCTTTAATGAAGCCATGTTTTGTTTCAGCGTGGAGCGTGGGCCACAATATATTGATGACCTGAAAAAAAACAGATATTTTTAATTCTTTAGCATCAAAAATGTTCTAAAATATCCAAAATCACTTTACCAGAATATAAATTATATTAAGTAAAGTACCACACAACCACGCACTAAATACATTGAAAAGTTGCCACAGTGAAATTCTCTCATATTGAAGTATATATTTTTTATGTAAAAAAGTAGAGACCCATCGGATTGCTTGGGAGGTACGGCTCTTTAAGCTCCCCTTGAAACTCACAGCGAACCAAAACGAGAACTATAATCTCTTTGGTAATCCTTAAAATTTGCTAAATTAACATATTGCATTTCTAAGGCTTATATTGCTTCACTGAGAATTTTCGGGGGGCCGCGCAGAAGGGTCTTTAAAGGATCATAGCAGCCAAACTATCCGACTGACTTCCACTTTTTAAAATGTTTGTTTCAAGCTTTAACACGAAAACTGTATAAAAAGACGGAATTATGAAAATTAATAAAGCGCAAACTGACTCTTTGTACCTTATGAGTTAAAGCTTTCATTCCTTTCCCATGCGGTCTAGTAATACATTCGGTATGCACCTGACGGAGAAACTTGATATCGAAAACGTACATGGTTTACTGCAACCATCTACTCTAGGAACCCAGATCCTATTTGTCGCAATTAGTTAGCAAAGGATGACGCCGATTGTGTTAACGACGACCCTGACCATAATACTATTGTCAAGTCAGTCTTTAACCCAATATATATCCGAGACCAAAAATAAAATAGTCTTTTACTAAATTTGTACCGTCAACAGGGAGAGTTTCAACGGGATGAGAACCAAAGGATGACGATAAAGTAAAATGTATTTATTTTATAACGGGCAAGATTTTCGTCGATTATTCATTCACCGAAATGTCAAGAATCGGAGGCCTGCAAGTTGCGGTACTATTAAAGAATTTATTGAGATATTTGCGTTAGCCATAATGTTCAGAAGTCCCATTAGTGTCGATCCAAGTGGAATTATGTCTATTTGTGGTAACCTCTGCGGCACGGTAGAGGAAATACTCTCTAAAATTCAAGATCGAGAGGCTTGGATCTTTCCTTTCATGAAAAACTCGTTTTGGTTCGAATTGCTGGTTTCTGATAATAACGCGTAATAATTTTGGGAATATCACGTCGCCATTCGATGACATGGCGAGAATTGATATTTATTCTGGTACGTTTCTCTCAATAAATACCGGATCAAAATCCGGGAGTATTATTTTCGAAATCAACTGCAAAAATTGTTGGGTAGACGTGTGACATGCGAGTCGTCTTTCGATTGGCCAGCCGTAATTCTTGAAGTGGGAATTTTAAAGGAAGTCCCTTTACTTTCTGGGTTGGTTCCGGGAGGTTTCGCGTGCGCCACTCTTCAAGGTCAGCCTTTTCAGTAGCAGTGTTGGTGTCGTGGTGGAAGTTTTTAGTAGATTTAACTCTTGTGGGATTTTCCACCTAACTCGTTGGTCTCAGTCGCACCTTTGCTGGCTTGTTTAGTTAGTGCTTGAAACTATTTGTCAGGAGAGTGGCTTCGATTTTGTTTGAGCGTTTTATGAAGGCTCCCTATATATCACGTGATATTCTTTCAGTAGCTCTTCTCGTCACCTTTTGAGGCAGCCTAGCCGATTTCGGCGTTAAGCCGCTAACAAACCCTTCACTGGTAAAAGATTTTTTTTTTCTGATGATTTTGGTTGATATTTTTTTTATTTGCTCCGTCTGAAAATGTTCTTTGCCTTGTGTTTTAGGCAAGGCCTTGAATATGTTGATGGTTTACAGGTTTTTTTTTAGTTTCTTTCCTGGATATGTGAGGAATCCGGACACCTTCCTTCGACAGAGGAAGTCTTTTTTTCTGTGGATTAGCAAACATTATAGGAAAATTCCAATTTTACTATCACTGAGTCGAATTCTGATCAATTTGAGGGCTAAATGGAGGAGATGATGATGCAACTGCAGAAGATCGCGGCAAAAAAAATAAAAAAAGTTAAGATGGATGTAATAGAAGGAGTCGACTGGTGGGATGAAAATCTAGAAAGGTGTACAAAAGGCATATGCAAAGAATAAAGAGAGTCTGCCAGCTCAATAGGTATGAGAATCAGCAGGCCAAGGAAAGATATATACTGGAGAGGAGAAAGTACAAGGACCTGATTAAACAGAAAAAAATTTACCACACAAATAGACTACTAAACAGCTTGTGTGCAGAAAGTCCCTGGGACAGAGTTTGGAAGTATATAAACAAAAAAAAAACACAGGTGCAGGCACTAACACCACCATAATGCATGAGGGCAGGGAGCTGAAAGGAGAGGAAAAAGACATGTATCTTATAGAAAAGTATCACCCGCAAACAATGTTGGATGAAGAAAGGCAGCTAAGGTCAATGGATGTAATCATAAAGGGACTTCAGACTGAAATTGTGGAGATATATGACTAGGAAATTGAAAATGTCATAAAAGGGGTGGACGATAAAAATGCGAATTGCAGGGATGGTATGACAGTCAAATATCTCAAGGCCATCTGGGAGTCGCGCAAAGATATTATAACGATGATAATCAAGGAATGTGGAAAAAGGGGAATATTTCCTCTAATGCTGGAAGAAGGCGTGGTTAGTTTGGGTAGCTAATGGAGGACTACGACCTATCAGCCTTCAACCACTAATGGGTAAGTTGTTAGATAAGGTAATAAACAAAGGACTACAGATTGAGATGGAGAGGAGAGGCGTTGTTTCGGATAGACAATATGGGTTTCGAAAGGGTAGAGGAACTGTCGATGCAGTTGACACTTAATGCTTTAGACATGAAAAATGCCTTTAATTCTGCATGGGGACCCAAAATTGTTGATCGTATGGTAAGTAAGGGGATAAATAAGTGCATTATCCGAATTTGCTAGAGTTTCCTGAGGGGTAGGTCGGTAATAAGTGGTGAAGTCGAAGCCAAAATCCACAAGGGATGCCCACAGGGCTCAAGCCTGGGGCCAACCTTGGGGCTGATACTTATGGAAGAATGGTTCGAGTGCATGAATGAATTGAAAGGGGAATGGGAAATGAATGATGAACCGGGTGAATCTGGAAGGTTGGTCCCACAGGCATATGCGGACGACCAGGTCGTCATCATCAATTTCTCTACCCAGTTGCCTGGGTAAAGAAATTGAAAGAAGATGGAGCCAACTGTGGGATGTACTAAATTGTTGGGAGAGAAACATGAAATTGAACTATTATAAATAAAAACGGAGACAATATTCATCCTACGTGCGGGTATGACAAGACAGCCACGACTGACACACAACGGGCAAAAGACTCAAACCAAAGAAATGATAAAATATCTAAGCATAATATTGGACAGGCAGGGGTTATTCCTAGAACACTTGAAATATGTAAGGATGAAGATCACTAAATCGACAATGACCATAAGAGGGATAATGAAAAGAAAAGGAGTGGACATTGGAGAAGTGTCGCGAATAATCTGGGATAGGGTATTTAAAACAGCGGCACTATATGGAGCAGAGGTATAGGGAGCTAAAGCCGGGGATTCGCGAGTTAGAGAACAACTTGACTCTCTACAAAGGCTGATCCTTATGGGACTAGGTAGAGGTTATTCAACCACGTCAACCGCTGCGCTTCAGATCATTAACGGTACTCCCCCGCTCTGGATTGAAGCACAAGAACTTTACGAAATGTGGCAAAAACATTGGATAGTGGTTGTAAGAGGAATCCAAGCGCACCCGGATATGTAAGCGTACAAACCTAATGTTAGAACAACATCACGAATGTCCGGGTTTAGATTGATGCCGCCGTACAAGAGGAGAATAGTGGGCTTGGTATGGTATTAAGTCATTCAGGTAATCTACACTATACGTCGTGCCACAATCACTTTGGTAAATCTGTACTTCGTTCTGAGCTTCATGGAATACTGTATGGGGTAAAAGAAGCAAAAAAGTTCATACGTGACAACGACTTGGCAGATGTTCATGTGATTATCACAAACGATAACAAGCAGGCCCTTGAAGAAGTGAACAACTATGACTCGGACAAAAGGGCAGCGGTCATGAATCAAGATTTAGTGCGTTGCTTATGGAGTAAGCGAATAAAAGTTCGTTTCAGGTGGGAAAGGCGCCAGATGACTGAACAGTGGAAACGAGCGCATAAATTGGCAAGAGACTCGCTGAGGAATTGTCTTGAACAATGACAACTGGAGGATGAATTTATCCTGGACAAGAAAGAGTATAACAAGATTAGACAAAGCCTAGTCATGGCTCAATGGCAGACTACGTGGGATTAGGAGGAAAAAGGTAGAACACTGTACCGACTCTGTAATAAGGTTGGTAGATACAGACTGACGCTGGGAAAGAAGGGGACGCAATTACCAACGGGGCATGGCAATTTCAGACAATATCTACGAAGGTTCCAGAGAAGAGGGAGAACAAGCGATATGTGTGAATGTGGTATGGGTGTTGATAGTGCAGAGCATGTTTTGACTGAATGTAGGCATGGAAGAAGGGTAGAAGGTAGAATGGAAGTGATTGAAAGAAAGTGGGATTTGTTATTCCAATTTAGGAATGCCGAGGGAAATGTGAATTCCAGGGACCTGGATGTGTTTAATAGGTTTGCTGAGGTAGCGGTAGACAACAACGATTATGAGTCTTAGCTGACAAAGTCTGGAACAGATGGTTGGTGAAGCTGTGGGTAACAGTGCATAATATAAGATATAATAAAATAAGATAATATAAGGTAAGCTAGGAATAGATTAGAAAGCGTGCTCATGCAGCATTGCTGTATATATAGATATGTAGTCTTAGGTGTATACATAATTAGAATTAAGGGGACTTATGAGCATATTGGTTCAGCCTCACGAAAGAAGGATGGCTGAGAGGGATGTCACATTGAGGCCTACGTAGTAATTGTAGCGATACAGGTTATAATATAGTTACATTATAGTATAGCGGATTGTAGAGATGTAAATACACTGTAGAGCTATGTAGGAAAATTGTGAAACTATGTATAACTATGTATATGTATATCTTGGAAATAAAGAGAAAAAATGGTCTTCTTTCCCCGCTAGGACGGTTGCCAGGCTTTCTCGACGGCTCACGGGGAAGCTCGGAGTATAACCGGAAGGGGTCGACTAAGTTTGGGAACTATCGTGATGCTGGTGGTAGGTGGGTTTCTTTGGCACTGGATTCGCTGGATATAGGGTTTTTCTGTTGGAGATGCTTGAAGCCGAAAGGTGAAAAAGCGGGCCTCGGCCGTAAATTAACTTGTATCGATACAGGAGTCTTCTGATCCGTATCAATGCAATATCGATATATCGTATCGATTAACGAAGTTAGTAATCGGAATCAGACTATAAACAGTGTTGTCGTTTTTAGTGCAATTATACTAGATTCAGTACATTGTATTTAGTACGGTAGTAAAATTTTTAGTACAGTTTCATGTTAAGAATATCAATCATATTATTTATCTCCATGTGTAAATTGAAAATAAATAGATAACTTTTCCCATTCCCACTATTCTCCTATCGCTAAGAGGAGACGCAGACGTCTGCAATGTTTATGACATATTTACAGATGATGGGTTGTTTCTCAGTTATATGAAGTAAAGCCTATTTATTTTTCAATTTGTTAATAATGACAAAGTGAATATAGAACAGAAAAAAAATATCGCTGCGTTTTAATTTTATCCCCGCTTAGAGTTTTTAGTACAGTTAGGTCATTTTTTAATACAGTCTTGTGCCAAAGTTAGTACAATATCAGTATAGTGAAAGACAACACTGTTAATTAATAAGGATACACTGTATATGGGTAAGCCTACCATCTATTTTTTTTGGAAAAATACGAGACAAATAGTTTTTAAGGTGCATTCACCACTTTGTCAAAAACAACCTATTTTTTCTACAACAAATAACACAGTCAGACGCAGATCTTAAATCAATTATTTATTGTTAAGTTTAAACAAAAAGAAACATTCTTTGGTTCACAAAGGATGTCAACTTGTTGGATAAGAAAACATTTACTTTAAACGACAAAAAAAAACCAAAAATATTAAAATTTCCAAAAAGCAGGTACCTACATATAGGTAATAATAAACAAACTTGTTTAGTTAATTATTAGAACTGGTCGCTTGTACTTATGACTTTTGTGAATTTGATCACATAAATATTTCCCTTAATAATAATAATATAATTTTCTCACTTTTCAAGAAATTCAAGTCTTTCTAAGTATTCGATTTATTTTGGTGGATTTGTTTTGGCCAATTTATCTAATAATTTTAATTAAAAAATCTATCAGAATACGGGACATTGTGCGTGTCGGCAATAAATTTGGTGTCGCGGGACGTGATCCTTGAAATAAGGGACTCTACCGTATAATAAGAGACGAATGGTCGGCTTATATGTTTGGGACCAGTTAAGGAGTTTTGGTTAAGGGCCCAAAATTTCTTGTTAAGCTCTTGATTTTGCTGTTATAATTTACCTGAAACTTTGGAAAGGTCATTTTGAAGTCAAAGTAGCGTAAAGATTTATTTGTAACTTTAGCCATAGAACTGAGTTTCGGAAGGGTATGTATCACAATGTTGGGGACTTTCATGGGGATATAGCTCAGTGGTAGAGCATTCGACTGCAGATCGAGAGGTCCCCGGTTCAAACCCGGGTGTCCCCTAGTTATATTTTTCTCAAAAAGTTTTAATATTTTTTTTTTATCTAGAAGTGCGATGGTTAATTGTTTGATAACTCTCCGACACGTTTTTTTAATGAAAAAATATATGTTTAATAGCCCGCAGGTATAGACACTAACATATTAGGCTACGTTCAGGATGAATAAATCTCATTTAAATTATCTAGTAGCGTATATGCTTCCAGTGAAATTTCTTTAGGCGTGGTGTGCCTGGAGTGTAAGCTGATGAAAACGTTACGAAAATTTTATAAAATGTGTGTTACAGTGAGGCGAACGTTAAAAAATATGTGACGCGACCGCTATACAATGATGCGAGGCGGTCGAAAGTAAGGATGTAATAACTTTCTTTCATCTTCCTCTTTTCCTCATCATCTGCGCTGAACTCGCCCATCTTCCAAGAATCGAGCATTGAACGCACCGGGGTTTAATGTATAGGATGCCCTACCTCTCGTGTCAGCGAATGTGCTTAGAATAAAAATTAATATGCGTGTTCTATCAATCCTGTCACCGAATTTCAATAGAATAAAAATATAAGTGTGTGTCCTACCATTCGTGCCAGCGAATTTGCATACAATAAAAATGTATGTGTGTCTCCTACCATTCCTGTCAGCAAATTTGCATAAAATAGAAATATTATTTTTTTTATTAACTAATGGTGGTGATATAGGTAATCTTATTTTATGATCCCTTTAAATCATAGGAAGATGCTTCATTATCATTAAATAATTAAATTTATAATTATTTATAATAATTATATTTTAAGTTTACCTCTGTTATATGTTTCTCTTCGATCGATTTATGTAATGATATTTTGTGGCCATCCTAGAACCGTATTAGAGCTTCTGATTATTTTTTATATTATTTTATGTTATTGTGTGTTCTTTTGTGATATGTTGTTCCTGGATGTGTAAATTAATTATTATATTACGTAATTTAGGTAATAAAATAATGTTTGTCTAGCTCTGATCTCTTATATTATTTCTAAATCTAAGCCTATCTGTTAGGATTTATAACTTGTTGATTTCTTTTTTGGTTCTTGCTCTTGCTTCTTGCTTACATATCATAATTGAATGAATAATAGAAACATATGAACAAAAAATTAGTACCAATAAAGTAGGATGAGGAAACAAACCTTTTTCTAATAATCACGATTTGCCTAAAAACTAGACCAATCGAAAAGAACCTGTCGAAAAAAAATTTTCGACAAAAAAAAATTGTTTTCGAAAAATTTGCTTTTTGGAAAATAACCCAGCAACTTGATACATCGGAATATGAATTATCATCATAGGATAAAAGATTAAAATCTTACTTTAAGCAAATTTCAAATGGGTAATTCGCCACATCCAGATCTACATTAGCCTGTAAGAAAACGTATATAATAGAAGGGTCTTCTAGTATTAATTTACATTTTTCTAATGGCCCTTCTGCGCTATTTTTTCAGGATACAGATATTGGATGTTTTGCTCCCTTAAAAAATGGGCAGTTTATTGGCTCCACATCTAATTCCAAAGCCATAATTTCCATTCTCTCTATTCCTTTGTGGACATTTATGAAAGCTTCCCTACGAACTCGTGGCACTTTTTATTCGATAAGATAAGGGACGGGACTTCCACAAAATTGATATTTACAAATCGAACACCCGGCGAGACCTTTTTGGAATAAGTGGGAGTTATTTTACTGGAACTAAAGCATGAAAAACGCGAAAAACAGCGACGGCACTGATAACCATATTTCGAGGAATTTAAAAGTTTGGCCTATTTAGAAGAATATCTGATTTCCCTGCTTGGATATTCTAGAGTTTAGAGCGTCTCGTCAAAGTTTTCAACCCATATGTTATGATGTAGGTATTCTGCACGGTTTCACGTCGAAAAATATTTTTAGAATATTATATTATATAACATTTTTAAAGGTATATCTTTTAATTATGGAATTTGTTATGGGTGTGGTCTTCGGGTCGTGAAACACTGATATGTAGAAAATATTAATAAAAACTATAAAGGCTGAAAAGAGGAGCAGTGACTGGAACTTGTATATATCTCTCTACCTAAGTAATCCCACATTTCTTAACAAAATGCTGAAGGTGGCTTAAATACTGATGGACAATTCATAGATTGTTTTTGCTGACGATTTATTAGTCCATACCTAAATAGTTTCACATTTCGTGACAAAATGGTGAAGACAGAATTAATGACTTTGTTCTAAACGGAGATTAATTTAACCATAATTGCAGAGGACAATGCGGAAAGAAGGGATTAATTATCAAAGAAAAGAGTACAATGTGGAAACATCTGAAGTCTATATAGTAAAAAGCCACGTCGACGTTCACAAGAAGAAACGGAGCAGAATTATTACCGCATACAGCAAAGCGAAAATCGACATTATCTGCAAACAAGACAAAGGGAAAACCAAATAGATGTTAAAAGCAAAAGAAATGAAAATACTGAAAACAATAACTTTCCATCTAATTAATAGAGTAATCAGTAGAGAAAGCCAAGAATAAATAATGTATTATTGAGGAGCAGAAAGTCTGAGAAGTGAAAAAAAAACATATGAATTATATTTTCAAACCTCTCTGCTGCATTGTCAATTGCCTCTCTTGATTCCACCTCCATCTCTTACTTATCTACGATGCTTATAGAGCTCAGTTTTTAGATATCAAGTGTTGTTTTTTCATGTTCGGCACACACACAATAAGACAATCCTATACCACTCAAACTCAACGAGCGGTGCGTGTACGGAGCGGACGGTGGACATTGGACTCGAAGCGCTGTAGGTTCTGGTTTTCGAGAAGGACGATACTAGGACTGTCCATTCCAGAGCGAAGCAGTTCTCCAGATAAGGGATTCCCGTAACAGCGACGTCCTAGATGTTCGCAACTGAATCGTATGTTGATGAGCAGCGTGTGTTTGACGGGTGTTTCTATTTGACACAACTCTGGGCAGAACCATAAGTGCCAGCTCGATCGAACACCTTCCGTAGTAATATCGATAGTAAGGAGATAAGTCCGCCACTTTCCCTGGATGTTCAAGGCTACCAAGGTCTATAGTCAACTCTGAGTCATCCACAAGACGGACTGCTCTACTTTGTATGGAATCTAATATCTTGACCATCAAGTGTTTGGGTGCCGATTCCACACGCGAGAAGAATATTCCAGAGATAGTCTTATCTGGGCCTTATAGAGCAGTAAGAGCTGATGAGGTGTATACCAGTTTTTTGCCCTTGCTTTAGTTCTACTTCCTTGGCGATTTTAATGACGTGATTATGCCCAGACATGTTGTTTTTTACGTTGATGCCCAGCAAGCTTATGGATGAGGCCAGAGTCAGTATTTGCCCGGTCATTGATAAGTCAGTTCCTGCGGTGTTTGCTTTGTTTGGGAAGACAGCTGCTTGAGTCTTTTCTGCGTTAAACTGGACATTGTTTTCCTCACCCCATTCCACGATGGCGCTCATATCCTCATTGATGGCAGCAATCTGATTTTCTCCCTCGCGTTGGGAACGAGCAGCTGTTATTGGAGTTCGCGACATGAATGAGGATGTAAGAGTGCTATCGTCTGCAAAGCTGTAAAGAGAATTGTTTGTTCTGTCTAAGAGATCGTTGATATAGAGCAGGAACAATGCGGGAGATAATCATCATTTCTTGACAAAGACGTGAAAGAAATTTATAAAGGCTTCGTTGGCAAGAATTATTCATTGGAGGCATCACAAACGGGTTCCAAATAATGTTACATAATCTGACCTACAGTATAACCATCAGAAACTAATTGTCGTACAGAAGCTAAATATCCAATAAGCAGCCAGTTCTAATTTATTGATAAAATGGTGAAGGTTAATATATTAGCAGAAAAAGAGACACCGCAATGGTTTTCAAAGGTTGTTAGATAAACTGAAACAGGCGATGAACTTCTGCATCACTGCAGGCGAAAGTAGAAATATAATCCTCAATTATTATTGAATTAGTGTTGATCACGCTTTAAAGAGTGTTTACTTATATATTATTATATGTTTTTTTACACTTATTCACTTTACTTCCTAGATTCATCTTCATAATTTGGTTCCAAACTGTTTGGTGTTGTTTTGGTAAAAAGGATAAGAAAAAGTTACAAAAAATTATGTGAATTTGTCGAATTTCAAAATTTAAAAATTCGACACTGGTACATACCGGTTACCTAAATGTGAGCAATAAACCGTTCATGAAAAGTCTACTGAAAGAAAAACTAAATTTTGAAATTGGTCGTAAGATCGGGATTCAGAGAAAGTTGAGATAAAGACACTTTTCATTTTACATTAAATTAGTTAAAATTCTCCAATAATGAAAGTGTTTGCTTAGATAGACATATGGCATGGGACATGAATATATACATCGTATTCAACAAAGAATTTGAATAGGTGTTGGAAGCGGGAAGTTAAGTTTACGGGGAGTAAAAGTACGGTGTTGTTAAAATGAAAATAAATCCCTGTTTAAAAAGGAAAAATCCAAAGAATTATGGGGGACAAACGGCGCTCCTTGTAGAGAACCCTTTCTCACAGATAAACTAATCACTGTGACTGAGTGGGGGTTCCCTACAACAACTTATAAAGTCAGACAAATTGTAAAAAATCACAGACAAGGATGAAAGGTAGAAGCCTTTACGGAAAATGTTCCAGAAGAAGACTGGATGCCAAAATGGCCGAAACATCAAACGCTGTCGCGTAATAGGTTCGCCAGAAATTGTCAATGAATATTTCGAAAATTTATAGATTTTACTCTTAAATATAAAACCAGGATCAATAATTAACTACGATGATTCCAATTCGGCTCATGACCCTGAGAGAAAGGGTGTTATCGTGAAAAGGGGATGCAAGCATCCAGATTTTGTTTTAAATTCATCTAAAGCTTCTATATCAATATCGATGACGTGTGCTGGAAATGGTACTATTTTGCCATCATTCGTGATATATCGTTCTACTCATTTATGGGACAGATGGACGACCGGAGATCCAAAAGCAATGCGACACAAAATCAGATTGGATGGATCAAACAACTTTTGATGAATGGTTTTCTACGAAAGCTTTATCCCGTTTGGAGAGACAAGAGCTACCATGAGCCTTAATTGGCGACAATTTATCGTCGCATTTTTGACCCAAAAAATCAACTCACGTAGCATAGCCCGTAGCCGTTGCTCATCTTCAAAAGTCAATGGCGCCATATATTGATGAAGTGGAAATTGAAAGACAATAGAGACAGATTTTCATCTATGCTTAAAAAACGCTAAGCTAAATGGTAACAAACACTTCCGAAATAGCTAGAGCTAGATTTAAAAAGTGTGGAATAATGGAGAGTTTTGGATCAAATTCCGAAAAACATTACAATAGAAGAGGCTGAAACTAATCAGCACAATATGAAAACTCTTTGATTGACAGTTAATATATAGCAATCCACAGATAAAGAAAAAAATAAGAGTTCAAGCAAGAAATAGCGTTGTCGGTATAGATTCCTATTCAGATTCCACTCTTGAAACCAACGATTTTGACCTCAATGAAAACGCCGCCAAGAATAATTTATTGGAAGATGAGTCAGACGAACTCCATATATTTTCAGAATTTGAAAACTCCAAGACGGATTGGAGTAAATTCGAAGTTGATTATAATGATATTGAGGAAGAAGATTTTTTCCTTATTGAAATGCAAGTTAGTTCTGTTAAAAGATACGGTTTGTTGTTCTGGCCTTCAATGTGTCAGGTTTATCCAATGATGCCAACAATGCGGTAGAAGTATCATTTTTGAAACCTTCCTTAATTTCGAAAGATAGATTTACTGTCCTGATGTTAAAGACACAAGTTTTTAGATATAAAATGTCGTTTTATAGGGTTGTAACTGTATTTTATTTGTAATTTTGTACTTTTGCATTTTAAATTTCAAATTTTTATGGAGACGTGTGTGAGACGAGACTTAATGTATATTTACATGAATAAAGAGTCTTGAGTATTAAGATTCTCTCAGATGGTCTAACGTTTGTGTTATGCTCTCGACAAGGTTGTTTAGTGCTAGTTCCGTAGATTTGCTGGTCTTATACGCATATTAGTGAACGTTTAGTGGACACTCATTAAGTGCACTCATTCTAATGTGCACGTCCAGTATCTTTTCCATTTATTTCAACACGAAGTAGGTAAAACCTATTGGTCTCCATGAATTTGGTGTTGATGCCCTACCTTAAGAATATACACCACCCTGATTTTAGTCCAGCTGCTAGCGGCTAGGTATATAATTACATGCTAGGCTGGCTCTAAAAAGTTTAATTAAGAATGATGTTAATACCTCCAGGCCGTTGAGAATCAGTGCAGGAAATATTCCGACCACGTCTGGTGATTTAAAAGGCTGAAACGATAGAGTAGCACTTTTAATTATTGATGCATTAATGATGTACTTGGGGACAATCTAGTCGCCCGTTTTGGACCGATTTGATCGGTCCCAAAGGTTCTTGCTCATCATTATGCTGAATCCGACATCCTGGGAAGTGAGTTTTAGCCAGAAGGTGTAACGTTTCTACACTAGATTCCGTCAGGATGTTTTAGCGATCCTAACTCCTGAACGGATTCTCTAGATGATTTTATGGGTTCTAGGACTACTAGGTGCACCTGTTATGCTCTGGCCGAAGGTTTCCTATGCAGTCCTTCTTGCATCTCTAATCGCTTTGTTGTTGTTCATTAGAACAGTTTTGTATTGATCTTATATGCCGGTCTCTTTGGCCCGTTTCAAGGGTTTATGAACCTCTTTCGTTTGTGAGTTCCGCTGAGGTTAGGGACGAAATTCAGGACTTAAAAAACCGTACATTTTCGGGACCTGATTGCATCTCTTCAGGATTGCTTCTGATTTTGCCTGATTATACCCTAGATGCACTATTCTTTGCCATAAACAACTCCTGACTTAAAGGCATTCCACCCCCCTCCCCCCCCCCCTGTTTAAAAGAGGCGATGGTTCTACCCTTGCATAAGGGGGGTGATTTGGATCAGCCATGTAACTTCCGGCCAACATCCATTTTGTGGCCCACTTAAAAATTCTCGAGAATCTTACAAACAGCAGAATTGCATGCTTTTTGCACCAGCATAACATTTTATCTGCTAATCAGTTTGGCTTTTAGACTGCCAGGGGACTTACCTTCTTGGAGATGGTATATTGTTATCTTTTTCTCCTGATCTTTGATTTAAGACCAGGTAGACTGAAACAAGAGTTAAGTATAGATCTGTAACCCGTGAGAATCTGTTTTCCTTATATAATACCATAGGGAATGCGGATTGGAGATGATGTCCGCGTCATCAATCTTGAGCTGAGGTTTCAGATTTTCATTGATACTATTACTGATGCTGTTGAGAGATGTTTTCTGCTACAGTCTAGAATGATGGGCAAGCATGATCGGCGAGTACAGGTGAATTGATTTGGTGAGGAGCTCAGGCGGATGCGTGAGATACTCCACACTCTCTACTCCATTAATCGGAGAGATCCAGTTTTAGCTCCGGCTGAATTGATGACTGGTTATAGGAATAGATATCGGTCTAAGTTCCTTGAGATAAAGAGATTGGCTTATGACTCTTATATATATAAAGAAACGCTCCCAATCCTCAGGTGTCAATGTGGCGGATTATCAAGCAGAATTCTTCACAACCGGCCTCACCTGGATGCGCAGGATTTCAACTATTTTTTCGTTGGCATTGCGGATGAGATTGTGGCAGGTCTCCCTACCACTGATAAGCCTCTAATGCAGTTTCGCCTTAGCAATCCAAACACTGAGCCTTTTTCTTTTCATAAAACTACTTTTAATGAGGTGAGTCAGAAATTGTCTAACTTAAATAACAGCAAGAGCAGGGGTTGCTATGGACTCGACACCAGAATTGTCAAAACTCTAACGCATCTAGTAATATCCCCCTTAACTAGGCTTATAGATATGTGCGTAGTTAATAACGTTTTTCCTGCTCTCGAGAAAACTGAGGTCATACCGATCTTTAAACATAAGGGATCAGCAGATGAGCTATCTAATTACCGCCAAATTTCTCTTCTTCCAATTTTTGTCATTTTGACTTCGAAAGGGTAAGTCAAGTACCGTTTACCTATGCCTAATAAAGAAGAGGGCTTTCCAAATTTCCTTTTGATGTTTCATAGTTATTTTAAAAACATTTTCTGTATTTTTCTTTACTGTATGAAGGGATAATCCCATTTTCATTTCAAATAAACGTCAATGTTTCATAAGTTTTGAATAGATAAGCCTTTTAAAGCATTTTTTTAATTAAACCTTTTTTAAAAAAAGTATCTTTGTATATCAAGGCACTCATTAAAGCTTGTTAAATGATATTTATAAAGAAATAAACACGTGTATCAAGTTACCACGACCCACGGAGTGACTTGATACATCAACTAAAAGTCTTAACACTATGGCACTTTGACTATATAAACTAGAGATCGAGACTAAACTTTTGAGGTCTATCCATTCCAAAAACACACTCCATTGAGTTTCAAGAATATATCAAGCCACCCCAACTGACGGTATCCAAAATATCAGAATTTTCTGCTGCCTGATTGAAATTGGTAACTGAAAGGGTTAATGCTGCTTATCATTAAAAAAACTATGGAGTGTGTTTCTAAAATGCTTGACGCAATTTGAACAGGTGAAAAATTTCTTCTTCCAGGAATAAGTAGTCTAATCTTACATTGCTCCAATCGGTATTTGTTACATTAAACTCTTTTCATTCTGATCAGAATTCCGCGATTCGCCGTTTTACCTAGAACTAATAAACTATAATTTTTATTTCTCTAATTCAAAAGAAACCAAACAAAACATGACCATTTCGGGATAAATAAAACAACAATTTGTAATTAAAATGTTTATTGTGAGTTGGCATGATTTCCTATAAAATATTTATGAAACTTAACGTCAGCACTTTGTTTTATCACAATCGTTTATTCCTTATAGGTCAATTCATTTCGCTGCAAGGTACTTCTGTAGTCAATATCAACGATCTCTTATAAAATGGTCCAAAAAAACTTCTGAACATGCGAGAAAGATGAAAACCTACACAAATTGAATTTTGTACTTAATTAATTAATAATAAAATTATATTCCGCAGCAAGAGCTTTGCAATTTTTGTCTACATTTATATGTCTACTTAATTTGACAATTTTATAAATGGTCTATAATATATACCTCAACTTTCAATTATTTTCCTGTATGCTCTGGAATTCCTTGGACCAACCGTGTTTAAATACAATACATCTTTAAGGGGTTTATGAAAAGGCAACATAAAGAAGCCTCAGTCAAAAAATGCTTAAATCTACGGTACTATTTACACTATTCCCAGTACTGGGTCGCAAAATTTTTGTTATAAA